>JAMFTS010000112.1:0-69993 GCA_028095005.1 Rhynchospora pubera | reverse complement strand
TGGAAAAGCTGTACCCCAACAAATGTATCCAACAAAAAGAGGATATCACTCTCAAATGAGAAAGGCAAAAATATTAGATTCTGGTAAAGTGATTTTTTCTCAAGAATTCTGTTCATTTGCCTAATTATCACTTCAATAATGGAGCATAAAATCATTGTTTTTGTTTCAAACTTTCCAAAGTGAATAGATAAATATGAGAAAAAAAGAAAAGGAACATTCAGGGAAAAAAAAAAAAAGGATTTGCCCCAATATAAGATTAAAAAAACCCCATTTGTGTCGGTCCATTACATTAAGAGTACTTATGAAGTGACATGGAACCACGAGCCTTTAATCATGCCAAACGAAACTTGTGCACCTTTTTTCTTTCCTTTTAATAACATAAATTGGCATATTTATTTTGCCATGACCAAAAGCAGGGGTGCTCATCCCAAAGTTCATTTTTATTTTGATTTTTGGCAAATGAGTAAACCCATCACCTCGAGAGCTTGATCTGAGTGGTTGTCTAACAGATAAAACACCATGCATTCAGTTAATGCCTGACTAGTTACACCAAAGGCTGCACAGAAGTCATCCAGTAGAAATCTCCAATCTGAATCAGGCCTCATCCCGTGCCGATCAATCAGATAATACAGAAACTACAAATGATTGTTAAGGTAAACGTAATAGGTACTTCCAGAAGTCTTTACTGACATCATGACTGGGCAAGTAAAACCATACTGGTACCTACCATTCAATAATAGGTCAATCAATCCAACAATATAGGAACTCGAAATGACTGTTAATGTAAAAATAATAGATAGTACGAGAAACTTTACTGGACCATCAGGGTCTGCACAAGTAAAACCTTACTAATGCCTGCCATTCAATAACAGTTTAAATACAACCCTAATCCTGTACCTGTCTGCAATGGACTGGTAGTCAAAATCTCAGAAGAAACCATGCAAGTACATGGTTGAATGAACTAAACAATAACAAAGGATACAATTGCTTGTTTTGCAACCACAGTATCAGAAGCTCCGTGCAAGAACAACACATCAGCAGCAGCACGCACGCTTTTAAATGGATATTGATTTGACCAGTTGACTTGTGGATAAAAAGCCCTTTCTGGTCTCTCATGCTCAAGAGACAATAAGATATCCTCTTCATGATCATCTTCTAAATCTAGGTTTTGCAAAGCCTCTTCTATGAATAGGGAGGTACTAGGATTTGTCTCAGTCATAGCAGACAAGTTGATTTGGGGCCATGATCGTCTGGCCAAAGAAGCTTTTCTCTCATTTACGTCCAACTCCCATGATGCAATATCAGAATACTGTGGCTGGACATGCTCCAGGAACTTGTGTCGGGTGCACCAAATCATCACCTCCAAATGCTGTAAGAAGAACCACAAGGAATGTAAAATATTATAACTTCTAAACATAAACCTGAATTTATTGCAAGCATGAGTATCACTATCATCCTAAAACAACTGCTCCAGCTGTGATTTTGTGAGAGTAAAAGCAGAAAAGTTCTCCAAAATCCAAAATGATCTATGAATGGGGACGACCTTAAATTTTAAAATCATAACCTCTATTATTGTGTAGGGAAACAATGCAATTAGAAAATTAGGAAACTTTCAAGCAATAATCAGAAATGAGAACAATAGTAATATCAGCATTTTGGGCATTATACAGAAACAAACCGCTTGAAGTCCAGTTTTGGATTGCAGAACATCAATAAAATAAAACTCGAAAAAGTAATACAAGCAAAGTTTAAAAAATGAAAATAGAATATTAAGAAATAGAAAAAAAGGTAATTTTGAGACGTTTCATGCACACATTATTGCATGAACATTGAACAGATGAACACATTAGAAAGTACCTGCTTTGCCTTTGTGAGATGCTCCAGAAGTTGGTGCAAGTCGTGAACCTGTGCATGCACCGAATCATCGAAGGAAGACACCATTGCCTCAATAACAATGCATACACCATTCAGTTGTGTTACATATTTTTGCATTTGAGGCAGGTCCTTTTGCATGTTTTCAACGCTGCCTTTATCTACATTGGAGTTAAGCAAAGGCATCACTACAAATTTAGTAAAATTTTAAATTGCCTTAGTATCCACCTTGGTACAGAAATATCTACCAGGTAATGTAGCATAGAATTAAATTTACTATGGTAATGGTACCAGATATAATTTCTCTAATAACCCAGAAAAACCACCATATTATAATGATGGTCCTTCTGCAGATAAATTAAAATATTTGATTGAAAATTTATATAAGAATAACTAGTAGCAGAAGGATACAAATGGTCTGCAACTCCTTCAAAAGGTGTGTGAAAGACCGCTTGCACCAGTCCTTTACCACAACTTCATCCAATAGAAAAGCAAGTACTGGATCACTCGACACAGCATTCTCATCCAAACACACGTCCGTTACATCTGTTTTAAACTAGTTAAGGTAATAGAATAAAACAATATTATCCTAGATGCTAAGATAAAGCAAACACATTGCAAAACATGAGTAGTAAATTCAAAATAAAGGATGGTCTTATATGATGCAAATACTTAAATTTTGAACAGCTGAAGTTAATATATGAAAAATGGACTATATATATATAAAAGAAAAAAGGATACAATGGCAGATCAAAGAAGAGAGATTGTTTTGCAAGGCCACATCAAATAATAGATACAATCTTTCTACATCGAGGTTCGCACGATTCCCAATGCCCTCCTTTGCCTGAAAATCCAAACATTTACTAATTTAATGAGTGAGCATCTATGTGAGTTTTTGTAAGTGATCATGCAGGATTTTTTCCAGGTATGCATTCAGCTCCTGTACTATATAAATCTCATAAATATCAAAATAAAAGAGCAAGGGAATTCTGAAATATACCAATATTGTTACTTCCTTACAGAAGTTGCACTTAACAACCATTATTTATTGCAATTGTAACTAATGCAAAGTGCCCTTGTACATTCCTAGAACCTTCTTTTTTCAGGGTATATGTGAATAACACCAATTTTTGTGATTGCAACTAATGTAATGTACCTTGTAGGAGCAAATCAAACCTACTAATTTCAGGGTAATTGCAGGTAAAACCAATTTTTACAAGCAAGGTTAAGTCACAGAAAAATTGGCTAGTCTGCCCTTAACCCTATTTTATATTTATATTAAATCAAATAAATAAACTATGGTTAAGGCAGGCTCAGGGAGTGAAGACATAAAAAAGAATACAGGTAAAATTTTGTCAACATATAACAGATCTTTCCAGTGATGCCAACCTAACTAGCAAGTTGCAATTATCTGAAATAGCACTTTACAGTCATGAATTTGAGACCTTGTATATTATTTGCAAATCATATATAAATTGTCAACAAGACATACAAACAAATCCAACACACATAAAAAATATACAGATACCTGAAATCTATCATCATGCTGCTTAGAGATCAACCCAGCCTCAATACACTTATAATAAAGCCGTAGCCGAGCCCTATTACTTTCACCTTTTATAGGTACCCGACAGACGGGACATGTCTCACACCTCTGGCTACACTCGGGGCAGAGTGAAGCATGTCCACACGTGGACAGCAAGTGCTGCACGGGCCTGCCACAGCTGCTCAGGTCTCTTGTGGCCCGGCAATGCTCAATCCTTGCTTCATTGCAAAGCTCAATTAAATCAACTAATGCCAGCTCTCTCAGTGCATCCTAATATTTAAAATATAATTATAAATCAGTAAATTACCATAATTCTTATCACCATTATTACAAGATGTACTTTGTTGGTGCCAGTTAACCAGATCCACACTCCTGTTGTACCAGTTTACTAGAGAGTAAAACAAGGTAAACCCACAAAAATGAAAGAACTATTGATTTATAGTGCGAAAAGTGATCGTTACTAAAGCAATCAATAGCTCACTGTTGGTACCATGGGTTGGAAAATCTATCTATCGGCAGTTTTGAGTGATTATTGGGTGAAAAAATGCTTAAATTTGGAAGAGACTTACCATTCGAGTTACTCCCATTGTTGCGCCTAGTTTGTTGAGACTGAATGATTCTTGGGATTTGATAGCTTCGCCGATTCTTCAACGGTGGAAGGGAGGTGAGAGTGGGGTTTTGGAAGAGAGATTAGGGGTAGCGGGAAGCCGGGAAGAGCGTTTCGGGAGGAAGAAAGAAGATGGGCCTGTAAGAGTAAAATTTTATTTTATTGGGCCGTACGTTGGAAGTTGTAACATTTGGGCCAGTTGTTACTTTTCACCTTTTTCATTCAGAAGATGAATTGGCTTTGCTGATGGTAATTATTACTTATCAATTTATCATCCATCGTTTTGTCATCACCGCCATCCACGAGATCGGCGCCCCTCATTTTTCTGCGCGTCTCCATTGGATCACCTAACTCCATCGTACATCCCCTCCCTTTTATTTTTCCGCATATCCTCCCTCATCTTCCCTCTCTTCTTTTTTACCTTTCCTCTTCATTGCTTCTCTCCTCTTCCTCTATTCATTTTTTCCTTTCAATTCTCTTGGTTACCTGTTCAATTTATTTTTTATATAAGTTCAATTTAGTTGTTATGTCTGTTCATTTTATTTGTTATAATATTCAAATTATTTTGTTACATTTGTTCAATATATTTATTATAACTGTTCAATTTATTTGTCATTTCTGTTTAATTTATTTGTTATATCTGTTCAATTTATGGTCACTATTTATTTTTTTTATACGAGTCAACATGTTTGTTATATCTGTTCGGTTTATTTATTATAACTGTTCAATTTATTTGTCATTTATGTTCTGTTTATTTACTCACTTTTACTTTTTGTATGAATCCACATTATTTGTTACATCTGTTCAGTTTATGTGTTGTAATTGTTCGATTTATTTGTCATTTCTGTACAGTTTATTTGCTCATTTTATCTTTTTTTAATAAGTCCACATTATTTGTTATGTTTGTTCAGTTTATTTGTTATAACTGTTCAATTTATTTGTCATTTTTTTCAGTTTATTTGATCACTTTTATTTATTTTTTTTTATAAGTCCACATTGTTTGTTGCATATGTTCAGTTTGTTTGTTATTTATGTTCAATTAGTTATTATGTCTGTTCAGTTTAAGAAGGCAGGATAAAGTGCGAGGGAGAAGAAGGAGAAATAGAACGTCAGGAAGGAAGGAGGGATGGAAGGGAGGGCTGGCAAGGAAGGAAGGCGTGTTCGGGAGGAAGGGACGCGAGGGAGGAAATGAACGTGAGGGAGAGAGCGCATGAGGGAGGGAGAGGCGTCTCCAGAGGCGCACAGACAAAAAATCGGAAGTTGGAGGAGAAGGGAGGGGAGTGTTGGATGACACGGATGATTTTTTTTTGTGGATGACCCTTATCACTCATGTTTTCTAATGAAGTGCAGATTTATTTATTTATTTTATTACATCCAAATTTAAAGGAACAAATTTTGAAGAATAATAGAGAGATTCTCCATTTTTTTTCAATCCATATTCATTTAATTGTTGTAAAGAGTGATAGTATGCGTGTGGTTCTAAAAGCAGATATAAATGATGTATCGTATTTACTTATCTAGTCTACTTTTTCTCAATATTTTAGTTTTCGCTTATCTATAAATTTTAAAGAATTACATAAATTAATTGAGGAAATTCATTATATTATAGTATTATCTCAGACAATCTGAAAGCAAAACTTACATAAACTTATCACAATCCTTTTTTAATATTTTACAAACAAACAATTAACATCGTTAATTTTATTGCATGTATCATTAACTTTGTTACTTATTTTTTTTTTAATTTCTGTTCATACTAAATCAATTCGATATTGTTTTCAGAAAATCAGGATATCTAGCGATGGGCATTGGATTACCTACAGGCGTCTGAACTTGTACCGTACCTGGCCTGTCGTTCGATTTAAGCATGGCTTGCCTGCCTGAGTTTTCCTGAACTGGACGAACATGCATGAGGATAAGTACCTGGCCACGGGTCTCATCAGACCCACGCCTGCCTGTTTAGAAAGAGAGTGGTGCGGAGAGATAGAAGCGGAGAGCGGGAGAGAGAGAGAAACAGAGATATCAGGTGCGGTGCTAGGGTAAGTCCAAAGGAGAGAGATGAAGTCGGGTGGCTAGGGTAAGTGAAAAGAGAGACGAAGTTGGATTCAAACAGGCAGCTGTAGGCACCTTCAGGTGTGAAATCTAGGCCTTAATAGGCCTGTTAAAATACTTCGGGCCGGAAAAATAAGGCGACAGGCAATATGTGCAGGCAGACAGGTGTTTGGGTTGTATGCCCATATCTCATTATTTGTTTAAGGAAAAATCAGTCATATCTCCCTCTAATTTCTGAATTCGGAAATATCCCCCTCTAATTAGAGTTAATATAGATTTATACCCATACAACTTTTTAATTATGAAAAAATAAATTTTAAAATTTTTGACAAAAATGTCCTTAAACCCTGGCAATCGACCATTCGACCTTCCAGTCCGTCTATTTCCGCTATGCAATATCTGAAGGAATCTAATTTTTAAAGTCTCTCTTTTGAAACCCTCGTATGAAAATTCAAAACTTTTTTAGAATCATTGGAGAAAGGCCTATGTTGTACTTTTCAACAATAAAATTTTCTATTTGTTTCAAAATTTTAATTCTCGTCTTTGGCTCCGTTTGGATGATGTGGGAATAAGAGAAGAAGTATTAGGAAGTGTGTAATTTTGTGAAGAGTTTGGATTATTTATAATAAATTTGGAAGTAGGAAGAAGCTATTTTTTTATTCCTAAGCTCATCCAAACGCAGTCTTTTACCAGTGCTGGTGTATTTGAATGCTTGTTTTTTGGTTAAAAAAAAATTCTTCCAATTGGTACCACTTTTACCACAATTCAATCAGCTATTTATCTTGTTTAATAAATACGAAAGAGTTGTGCACTGTTGTGCATTTGTTTCTATTCTCTTTGGGTGCGTTTGGATGAGAGAAGAAGAAGAGGAAGAAGGAAGATGGGAAGAAAAAAAATTATAAACAATTCAAACTCTTTACAAAGTTACACACCTCCCAATACTTCTTCCCACTTCTTCCCTTCTTCCCACACCTATCCAAACACACCCTTTAAAGCATCGGAGCGATGGAGCCGTCCTAAACTTTCAATGGGTTGAATGCAAAGAGCAATAAAGGAGCAAGAGTGCAAAGAACAATGGAGCAAGAAGCCAAGAAATAGCGATTAATTAATAACTTCTCGGGAGATGGTGTTTGAAAAAGGATTGATTTTCCCTTATCATATTTCTTTCGAAATTACAAAACAGAAAAGAAAAAAGGGTTGAGGTCATTTTCGTCTAAACTCTTTAAAGTTAAATTTTTAGAATTAAAAATAATCAAAAGGATATAAATCTATGTCAACTTAAATTAGAGGGGATATTTCCAAATTAAAAGAGTAGAGGGGGATATTTCTAGTGGCATAAGATTTGAGAGGTATATGACTGATTTTCCCTTTGTTTAATTATAAACAAAATCAGGATATTCTGCACCGTGTCCAATTTTATGGACACTAGAAATATATATTCTCTCATTACTCTCCGATTCAAAATAAACGGTTCCGATTCATACATTTATCAGCGCCATATAAACTGGAAAAGCAAGTAGGGGTGGCTCCGTGGCTGCGAACCTGCGGTCCAGGCCTCAGCTGGAATAACTGGAGCAAGCCATATTTCGGAAAATGAATATTATTTTTCATATTCACCCTCATAGAG
Source organism: Rhynchospora pubera (assembly GCA_028095005.1). NCBI lineage: Eukaryota > Viridiplantae > Streptophyta > Magnoliopsida > Poales > Cyperaceae > Rhynchospora > Rhynchospora pubera. Next base: position 62,289 of record JAMFTS010000112.1, on the reverse strand, counting down.
CCATACTATTTTATCCCTGAATATCTCTCACTAGTTGCAAATCTTTTGCATAAAATACTGGACGAAGTAAATTTTTTGCATAAAATACAGTGCCACCGCAACAGAAAGGAATAAACTAATTATGACACACTATTTTTGTTGTAAAATGTGTTATTTTATATTACTCATTTTCTCTAAGGCACAGATAAATGAGAAATTTATTTTAATTGGAACTTCAGTTTATGACCTTTAATTTAATTTAAACATGATGTATGTTAAATTTCTCCATTTTATAGAATTTCAAAAATTATGTACAAGTATGTTTATGTTTGTCCCAATTAATAATCCTTATAATTTCCACCACTGAATGTTGCACTGATATTATTCAATTAAAGCAGATTACAGGGATGCAAACGCAAAATATGATGAAAGAAGAACAAAAGAAAGTAATAAAAAAAAAATGAATGAACGTGTGTGTTATACGAGGAGGAGAGGGTCCCGGAGGGTAAGAAAGAGAGAGCAGGCGAAACCCATTTCTCCTCCTGCCGCCATCTCTCTCTCTCTCTCTCTCTCTCTCTCTCTTTATAGTTCTCTAATGGCGGTGGGAGTTCTTGCACTCCAGGGCTCCTACAACGAGCACATAGCAGGTATCCTACATCCCTTTGAATTTTGTATTATCTAAGGGAGTGAAAGAGATGGTACAAATTATCAGTTTCTCATGTCAAGCTGGTTGATTTAAAATTTTGGATCGAAAAGAAAAAAATAGAGGTTTACTTGTTATTCTCAAGTCAGTTGAATTCAAAATTAAATGAAATCCATACTTGGTTGTCGCACAGCTTTTGTTTCATTCACATAATTAGAAAAAAAATTAAAAATAAAAAGGCTAGTGTCATTCTTACAGAATTCCAAGAGATCCAGCATCCTTGTACCAAATGAATGTTTGCCTATATATGTGGTTTGGAGATTAATACTTTATATTGGGTACATTTGTGAAAAAAAAAATAGCTTTGAGAAGAATAGGCGTGAAAGGAATTGAGATAAGAAAGGCAGAGCAGCTGAGAGGTGTTGATTCTCTTATAATACCAGGCGGTGAGAGCACCACCATGGCCAAACTAGCAGAATTGCATAATTTGGTATTGTTATCTCTGCTTTATTTTCTCTGTCTGGTGATAATTTTGCTGTTCTGATACCAGTTACATGAAAACTACTAGCCAATTTGAATAACATTTTGGTGTTATGTAGTGGTATCCCAGACCTCTCCTGATTATCCATCATTTGATTTTGATTCGTCAAATCACATTGGGCTTTGTTGTCAGTACTTTCATCTCATACAAGTTTTAGGGATTTAGATTACCAACAAAGATGAACTGACCAATTTGAATAACATGGTATATTCCCTTTCCAGGACAACTTCCTATGTACCCCTTTAACGAATCGCATGTCCGCTCGTATGTCGTATCTATTTCAATAACCAAACACATCCCTGAAATCAGTGGCAGTGCCTTGAAAACAGTACCAAGGCTTACTTGAGAAAAAAGTTATAGTCCTTAGATTATTTTTTTTTATATTAAAGAATTGGAGTCTGTTGTCTCAATTTATTTAAACCATAGGCATTATCAAAATATTACCAGCCTGACTTAATTTTTTATGTGTGCTTCTGTGACAATCTGGGTTCACCACTGTTATTAGTGCTCGAAAGGGGTGTGACTGTGTGGTATTATTATTATGCTCGAAAGAGGCAGATGAAATGTGCTGACATGGCTTAATTATGTTTTGTAAAGGAATGCAAAAAATCATTCTTAGTTCTTTAGTATCTATCTTAATTGTTGTGCCATATTAGTCTGGTTGATTGTAGTACACGACTTTTGTTATCAAACCAATGATGGTTTGGCATTGTTGTCTCCATTGTGAGATATCCTCTTTAGCATTATGTGAAATTACTATCACAATAAGTATTGTAATGCACGTTTGCCTATTCAATATTAGTTCTGTGCGGTGAAAAATGTCCTTTTATGATAATTTTCTTTTTGTTCTCTTAAAAGTTCCCTGCATTGAGAGAATTCGTGGGCTCAGGAAAGCCGGTATGGGGAACATGTGCAGGTCTCATCTTCCTTGCAAATAAGGCCACTGGTTAGTACACTATTTGATTTTTTTTTTTCTCGTGTCATTGTCAGTATGTTCAGGTACTGATATCATGGTATTAAGCTGTGACCGATGTGGTACTGAAGTGGCTACATCATCCCATATATTGGCATCTGGTCAAATCTGCAAGTAACAAAATCATATCCAGCAATTGTTTAAAGAGTAATTAATTTGGTCTGGCAAAAGAACAGAAGGTGAAAATAAAGTTTCCAAATTACTGAACTTTTGATGTAATTATTTAAAAACTGGCACTTCCCACACACCCGAATCTCTCACCTTGTTTTTGTCTACCCAGGTCAAAAGACGGGTGGACAAGATCTTGTAGGGGGCTTGGATTGCACAGTGCACCGTAATTTTTTCGGCAGTCAGGTTTTTACTATATCTTTTGAATGATTTAGTTTTAATATTTGTTATTCAAGATCATATGAATAAAGAATTAAAAGTCGCCCTATATTTTCAATCATATCACCTCTCAGAACTGCATACCTGAATGATGTTAATACTATTGTAGAACCTTGCATTGGCACCATATAGTGTTGGTGTCCTCCACTAGAGAAGTGAAGCCACATCTGCATGAATTCATTTCTTATTGTGAATTCAAAAGGTTTATTGCCCTGACCTGATCTATTTTTGTTTTGGCTTTTCTTTCTACAGTTACAGAGCTTTGAGATGGAGCTTTCAGTACCTAAATTGGCCGAAAAGGAAGGTGGTACTTCTACTTGCCGTGGTGTATTCATACGTGCACCTGCTATACTAGAAGTAGGCCCTAATGTTGAGGTCATTGCCGACTGCCCTGTCTCATCAGAGCAACTTAAGGTTGCCATACCTACCAGTGATGGTCAAGAGGTATACTTGTATGATTTAGTATGTACTTTCTAAGAAAAATAATATGGTACATCCTAATGTATAATTTCACCTCTACGGCTCTACTATATCTTTTGTATAAACTACCCATCTCATCCCCCAAAAAGAAAAAAATAATAAAGAAGAATAAAGCGCACAGAGAGAGAAACTGGAGAACATTTACAAACATAAATCAGATAGTTGCAGACTAAATGAAGACAGATAATGCTTGTTGGTAAACCAGTCCTGTCTTGTACTTGCTGGTGTCTAGGGTGCTTCTGACAGGAGAATAATGTTTTGCAAGGTGTTCTTTAGTTTGTTTTATATGACTCATCTTTTTTTCAGGAGAAAGAGTTCACAAATAATAGAGTGATTGTGGCTGTAAAGCAAGGCAACTTACTAGCAACTGCTTTTCACCCTGAACTGACTTCTGACTCCAGATGGTTAGTATATGTGTGTTTGTGTTTCTGTTTGCTTGTGAGTTTGGATGCATGTTTTGTGTGTTCATGTAAGGTTTTAGGCTGTAAATTTACTCATAATGTGTTGTCCTTCTGCCATGATATCAATACTGCTAGTAAAAAATAATTCTTACTAAGACATGATCCATAGCAAGTGCTTGCGAGCCTTGAATGACTTGTTCATGACTAGGGTGAAATGTATAACCTGAGCCTTAGCTGTCTTTCTTGAGCGATTTTGATTATGTGATATTTTCAGGCACCGATATTTCTTGGCAATGGTGGAAGAGGCTAAGGAGGAAGCCACACCATCAGAAGTCATGGTGAAGTATGATCTGTATGGTGATGGCAATGACAGAGCAAAGAAGCCCTATGATCTACCTATCTTTGAGTAGTGTAATATCTATATAGATTCATAACAGAAATAATAATTTATATCTATATCACATATAGATAGTAATAATCATAGACTAAATTAGTTGCACAAAATTGTATTATTTTTTATGTGAAAATTCTTGTCAATTTAAGAAAATTTTTCCTGCATGAAATTTAAAGGTCATGTTTTATATATACGATTGTTACATCTTCTCTCTTTGGATTACTTACTATATAGGAAGCATATAAGTTGGGGGCTTGGCCATTTCTTATTTTCCCGAAAAGAAAAAGAAAGAAAAGGGACCAGGACAAAGGATCAGTAATTTAAATATTTAATTAAAGCATTATTGTTAATTGCAAGTAAATTGCATGGTGTCACACTTTGTGACCTCTTACCATGCCTCGATTTTCGTGTTTCATAGGTCTTAACAACAAAAGAGTTGTCCCTTTTAATGCTATGAGTAATTTTGATCTCAATCGTCCAGCTTATTGGTTTCTAAATTTTTTCCCAATACACATTAATCTAGGATAAAAAAAATAGGAACTTTTTTTTAACATAAAGAGATCATTTGGTGACATCCATTACAATTATCTTTTCTATTAGAAAATTTTGTGACAGTTCTCCCTATTAGAAATTAATCAAGCAAAGGTGCATAAAATTGAAACTCCGGCCCTCTCTTTTAATCAAGCAATGGTGGCATGGTGCATATAAATTTGAAGGTTTAGGCGATATGTAGAGTAGATAACCATTAGAAATAAAGAAAGTAGCTCATCTAATTTGATATCAGACCAATCAATTACAACATCAAAAATGTAAAAACGGAAACATGGAGATAAGTGTTGTTGGGTACAAAAGAGGATAAAAGAATAAAATACACTCAAAATTAGAGAGGAATATAAAAATGTAAGCAGATCATCTAGAAATTCGAGGGGAAAAAATGACAAAATATTCATTTAGAAGCCAATTTTAAAATAGTGAGATAATGGCTTAAGCAAGTTGTATTATCTGCATTTCTGTATTTTCCTTTAAAAAAATTGTATTTGCGTAAGTGTCTAAAAACTGTACACCGTGCAATTGAACATAGCAGCGCAATAGTAAGGTATTTTAGAATATTTGATTGCAGAGGTATTGCACAAAGGGTCTCCTCTTCCAACAGGTATAGCGGCGAGTAAACTCAAAACTTTCATTTCATACCTCCTAGAAATGTTTCTCTCGTCCCGTAAAATCGACACCGAAAGAATCTGAAATATATCTCCACCTCAAGCCAAAAATTATCAAATAATGCGAAGTATGCTTCTCCAGTTCTCCGCTTTGAATTTCAAACAGTGTGAAAGCAAAATTGCGAAAGATTCCCATCCCAACGGTCATATGCGCGAGGAAAGCGCTGCGAAGGTTCGTAGCCATGTCCGGTTCCGAATTTGAAAGGGTTTTCCATGTCGCCTCGTTAGTCCCACACGGAGCCAGAGGACCTCCTTCCTGCGCTAGAGGCACTATATAATAGGGGGTACCCCTACCCATTCTGGCACACTCAGGGGCTGTCCTCAGCACACCGGCCTTTAATGGCTGGAGTCAGAGAGGCAGCAGTGGGGTTGGGCTGAGCGCCTGACCTCTGCCTCTGGGTGGTGGGGTCGGGCTGAGGGCCTGGCATCTGGGGGAGGGGGAGGCGGTGGGGGTCGGGGCCTACGGAGGCCCGGCCTCGGGGGTGGGGGAGGCGGTGGGGGTCGGGGCCTACGGAGGCCCGGCCTCGGGGGAGGGGGAGGCGGTGGGGGTCGGGGCCTACGGAGGCCCGGCCTCGGGGGAGGGGGAGGGGGAGGCGGTGGGGGTCGGGGGTCGGGGCCTCAGGTGGCCCGGCCTCGGGGGTGGGGGAGGCGGTGGGGGTCGGGGCCTACGGAGGCCCGGCCTCGGGGGAGGGGGAGGCGGTGGGGGTCGGGGCCTCAGGTGCCCGGCCTCACGGGAGGTGTCGGGGGAGGGGTTGGTGGTTGGTGGTGGGGGTCGGGGCCTACGGCGGCCCGGCCTCACGGGAGGTGTCGGGGGAGGGGGAGGCGGTGGGGGTCGGGGGTCGGGGCCTCAGGTGGCCCGGCCTCGGGGGTGGGGGAGGCGGTGGGGGTCGGGGCCTACGGAGGCCCGGCCTCGGGGGAGGGGGAGGCGGTGGGGGTCGGGGCCTCACGGGAGGTGTCGGGGGAGGGGTTGGTGGTTGGTGGTGGGGGTCGGGGCCTACGGCGGCCCGGCCTCACGGGAGGTGTCGGGGGAGGGGTTGCGGAGGTTGGGCCCTACGGGTTGGGGTGGGGGGATTGTGGAGGCGGGGGAGGTGCCGTGAAAATTAGCTTCTGTAATTGAGCATACATGTTTACATTTTTAATGTGGTTTGTATTGAACAAATATGAACAACTGTATTGAACTGAATATATCCAATGTAGAAAGTCAAAAGACCAATGGAAGTGATTGAACAAGAATTAATTAATGATAACTCCACTGCTTTTCATTTCTTTTTTTGTGATGACAGATTTGAAAGAAGGGGGAGTGGATATCAGAATGCTCAAGGCATACATTGTTCAAATGCTGAGAGTTGGCGGCTGTCAGACTGTCTTGAGGGGACACTTACAGACCAAACTTGCTGTATGGTAAAAAATTGGGGTATTTGTTCAGAGGGTCGTCACTTGCAGAGAAGGTTAAACCTGAAGATCTCACTCAGTATGAGCAATTCTCATACTATTCAGTAATTAATTTTGTATTATATCATTAAATGTCGATGGTAACTTTTAATATTGGATCTTGCAGAGAAGGTTCCCTCAAGTTGGTGCTGCACTGTACTGGTAGGTTTCCTGTGATAGTTAAAAATCTAACTAGCCTGGAAGGTGTTTCCTTATTTAGAACCCAAATTATTCTTAGCGGTACCAGATATAAACCATAGCCCATTTCTTATTTTCATTTTCAACAAATTTACTAAATTAGTTTAGTGTATATGTATGTCTAAATTGTCAGTTAACATAGCATTGGTGCATCCGTGCAAAGACCTGAATGGCATGACTTCAAGATAGTTGGATTAATGCTTTCTGTCATTTTCAGTTGGAGAAGAAATATTCTGGACCAGTGCGAGTGGTAAAAGAGGAAACTGGTGTAAGTTGTTCTTCAAAATATTCAACTTTCATGAGGGTTGAAAAAGAAGTTTTCTAAGCTATTCTATTAATTCTACATGCCTTTTTGAATTACACAGATCGACACAAAATCTGTGGAAGTCATGTCATTTAGGTTAGATGTAATTATAGATTTACAATCTCAAATTTTGACCACTTAAGGTCCAATACCATCATACACCAAATGGAGCAATTACATGTGGGACAATAAGTGGTGCCACCACCCTATTCACTTTCTCAATTTGGTGCGCCCACCCAGCTCACTTGCTAAATTTGGAGTCATTTTTGAATTTTGAATCTCATAATGGGGCTAAAATTGAGTTTGAGTTTATTCTCAGATTAAAGTGGGTAGTTAAATTTAGTTCCAAGATTTAGTGCATAATTTAGAATTTACTGGGTTTTGACAGAATAAAAAATTGTTGGCCTTCGCTGGCCTTCGAAAAACTGACACAATGTAAAAGGAGATTGGCGTAAACCTTTTTTTTTTTTTTGAGGATTTGAGGATAAGATTGGGTTTAACTCTTAATACAAGTTATTTCTAATGTCATGATTTTCTGTCATATGGCATCTATTAAGTGCTTTTCATCATAAACAAAAATCTGGTCATGATATTTCTCTAATTTAGTTATTTTTATTCGGTTCAAATAGATAAAGGTTGACTAGCTTTGCAGTCTTCCCTTCCCTACTTTACTGGTACCCATTGTGTTTTCACTCTATTTAATTTTACTACAAGCTATTGTGTTTTCATACTATGTTTCAGCCAAAAAAGCAAGCGAACAAACTGTTGTCAGGCTATGTTTGCATCTTTCTTTCTGTTTCTGTTGTCAATTTGAGCCTGCGAGGCAAAAAGAATTGGCATCATATTTTCAATAAGAAAGAAGATTTTTCAATTAAAAGATGCATCATATTTAGGATATTGCTTTGCTAATTATGAGTTAGGCCTGATGGTTCCTTAATTATGCATGTTGTTTCTTTTGATTGTTTTTTCGTGACATAATCAGTGTGTAACTGTTGCAAAATAATAAAAAATGGACTTAGTGAATTCTCACAAACATACTTTGAGAAAATATTTCAAATTTGAGGAAAATATTTCAAGTTTATACATCACTGTCGGTTGGTTTGATTTGTACTGGCAAATTTTGCAAAAAACTGTATTTGTATCTTTGCTTTTATTTGATGTTAATGAAGTATTCATTTAGTGCCACTCAAGTTCATTGTTACATTTAGCATACATTGGAAAGTGTTATTGAACCATGATTATTAAGTTTAGATTTAGTTAAACAACTTTGGACTGTTCAAAATTACAGTATCTGTTTAAGCCCGAGTTTACTTAAGTTAATTGGGCGTATTGCAAAATATTTGTATTGGTTTTGTTGTATACAGTTTGATTTGGAGCTGTAACTTTTTGGACATTATAGACTCACATTTGGCATGGCAATCCTATCAATTTTGGAAATTATAATGCAAAGGGACTTTTTAGCTGTAACAGTATAGGTCATGCAAGCAATTAATTAATCAACTTTTCTGAGGTTATATCTTCAAGTTTTTCTAATTGTTTTTTTTGGTAATGTTATTTTGGCAGGGAAGGCCCTTTGGAAGAAATTGATGAAATGAGAAGGCGCTCCCTTGCTTTGGTATTATTTTTAACTTGGCTACATGAATTGTGCCTGATATATCATCCATTTTCCATTTAGCTCCTTTAACAATTTAGTTATGGCCTTGTCGTCCCACCATCCTTCTTCAGTCAAAACTCAAAAGCACATATTGTAATCTTACATGTGCACTTACTAGGAAGTAAAACCATGCCTTTTCACTATACGAACTCTTTCCGAGCTATCAGTGTGGTAAGACCAAAATGGAAATTGGGTTGTACTTTAGTATCTTGTACTCTTTTGTGAGATAATATTTATCTTGTTGCAACCTTTTGTTTTGTTTTTTGAGCTATCAGTGTGGGAAGAAGTTAGATCCTGTAATAAATACAAAAATTGCCATAGCTACAGTTCACTATGCATAGGAGTACAATGAGGTACGTTTTTCAAGTGTTCTCTACTGGTACATTTTTTTCATCTTCTCTTGTAGCCCATAGGTAAGGGTTGATTGCTTTGTTCCATCCTTCTGTAATCTCTAGTGGTTATTGTACTTGTAATTTTTTCCCTTGTATTAGGTATGTCATCAAATGCTGTAATTAGTCAAATTGTTGGCTGTTCATCATGGAGAGTATAATCCGTTCCCTGTGTTGGCAATCAAAAGTTCTTTAATTTAATTGGGTATTTTACTATTTAACAACAAACCATAAACCCACTCTCTGGAATAATGAGGGAAAAAAACTAATTTGTGGGAGTCTGTCATGGCCTAAACTCCTTGCATTAACAATTGAAACTTAGATTTTAAATGATAACCGTTAACTTCTAATCTTGTTTTACTTCTTGGTGTTGTTTGCTTATGGGCCGCTCTGGCCTATATAGGTTCCATGGGCTAAAACTAAAATTTTTGTTCCATCTCAGGTACGCAACTTGGACCCAAAACTTCTGAACCTGAAGTATCACTAAAAAATTCTTAAAATAAGAAATGGCCTTTTTTGACATATTTTGCACCTAAGATTTTCATGTCTTGGCAAACAACACCAAGAAATAAGCAAAAGAAGGGGCAATATTTTTGTTCACAATTGGAGATGATTATATAATATTGCTATTAGCTTAGAGTTCAGTTCAATTTACTTGAGTCAGTGCCACCATAAATCGGATTGTTCTTGAGAGTGTATGCTGTGAAGTAGACATCAATTTGGGACGAGTTTAACCTACCAATATTAAATGTACCAAAATTAAATGAAGAAAGAATGTGTATGAGATTTTCCATCTAAAGCTACTCTTATTTTATAATTATATCGATCCCATGCAAAATGAGAGGGAAATATTAAATGGATCACAGATTTTAATTTATACAGCACTATATATAACGACATAAAAGACAAATAATCTGTACGGTATATTTTTTTTCAATAAAATAAACTAAAAAGGCAAATTCCTTTGTGAAATGATTGGCTAAACTTTTCAATACGTTTCTGTCAAACTTTTTCCTGTAAATAAGGCCACCAATTTTTCAAAGTTATATCACAGATAAGTTATAGAGATCATGAAAAAAAGAGGAAAAAAATTGCAAAGACACCCAAACAACACGAAAGAAGTTTTATGATCTCATACAAAAGCGCCTATAAGAGCGCGAAGAGGAAAATTAACATGCACAGTAGTTTCCAGGGTAAGAGGATGGAAATAAATGGCACAAAAAGTGAGTTTTGAGAGACGAATCCAAACTCCCAAAATCAAGGTGTAGAGAGTGGAAATAAGGAACTCATTTCAAGTTCTAGAGCAAGAAAAATTTTATATCGCCTTTTTCTTTCGATCTCCATTCCATTCCATCGCTTTCCTTTTTACTACTCGAAAATTATGGAGCATAGCCGAAGTCTCTGACTATACGTATTAGTTTAACTAACTAAAAATCTTCTCACAGTTAAAAGAGAAGAACGGTTTGAATTATACAATTACTTATGTAATACCAAAACTTAATTATAGAAACTACCAGCAAAACTAACCTGATAAATTAACATCTGATAGAAAAATCACACTTTTGACCCCAAAAAATAATAATACGTTTTTTTCATAAAAAATAATAATAGCTTGATAGGATAAAGTGTTTTAAAAAAAGTTATATAAAGTGGGAAAACCTAGGAGCAGAAAATTTTCAAGACTTTATCAAGTCTTACTCTAAAAAAGAAAATTTTCAAGCCTCTATACACAGGAAATCTTAAGATAAAAAGGTCTCTGCTGTTAAAAAATGAAATAAAATAAAAAAATCTCTCACAAAATTCAAATCTGCTTGACCGGTCAACCTTCTTGGTTTTAATTCGAAAGACTGTTTCCAAAGACGGTTAAGAGTTGCGCTGCCCGAGACAGTGCGTGAGGAGGCACGAGGCGCTAAAAACGCGCAGCTGATATCTACGTTTTTCTACGGATATGGTGAAATCTGGCCATAGAAACTGGTACAAGCAGATAACAGAAAATGTAGAAAGTAGTAAACTGAACGTGAGGGAAGACGTGGATAAATTCAAAATGCGGAGTGGTCCCATCTGGCGGTTTCGACAGCAGAGGCAGGTGCGCTTCGACCAACATGATCCCGGTGTACCACGTTAGGAAATACACCGAAAACACCTGAGCCGTTCGTTCTTGGTTTATTTTGGCAATTGAAACCGTTTATTCGAACTTTCTACAAAAGGACTCGTGGGGTTGCTGTTAGCGGAGCAATAGAGAATCTCGGTGCATCTCCTCAGTAGAGGAGGAATTCACATCTGGTGCCGCGCGGCACACCGTGTAGTGCTGCATCGTAGCCGTCTGATCAAAATCCAATGGACAAGGGAGCTCCGTATATGTAACCTAGATTGATAGGTCCGTAAAAGATGAACCGTCCGATCAAGATCAGACGGCTCGTACGCGCGCTATACGATGTCCCGCGCTACACCGGATTCGGGTCCGTAGAGGAATATCTAGAATCATCCGTGGACCACGATACCATTTTGCGGTTATACCTGAAAAATGTGTAAATTTTGAAACAACCCAAATTACACGGATAATATAGAAATTCAATCCCCAAATGATTCCCAAACCTCAAATTCAATCGCTCTCAAGCTTCAATTTCAATCATGTATTGAAATAATAATTTTTTTTAGCTGTGCTGTAAAGTAGTTTTGAGAACTAAAATTATTTTGGTCGAAATAAAGAGAACTAAAAATATATTTCTATTTAACTCACAATTTAAATGCGTCTATTAATTTTCTCAAAACAGACTAATTATATTAGCTCAATAAGCATTAATATGTAGCAATAATATATTGAAAATAATACTTTTTGGTTTTGCTAAAAATAAGTTCAAGTAGTATTTTTTTTTTGTCAAATTAAAGAGAACTAAGAAATTATGTGTATTTGACTCACAAATTTGAAATATATGTGGATTAATTTAATCGAAACCAACTAATTATTTTAGCTCAAGAAGTATGAATACATGTAACCTATAGATATGTGATATGTCAAGTAATCGCTGCTTAAGGTTCCACTGTAATCTGAAATAACTTATAAGTAATGAAAAGAAAGGATTTAGACTAAATTGAAGAAAGGATCCAAGTCACTTTCCATTGCATTTAATATTTATGAAAAGAAAGGGTTGGAAATTTTTTATCCATGACAAAAATACCCCTTACAATTTAAAAAAGGACAAAGGACCCTCTAAAATTTAAAAAAAAGCACAGTTATAGCGGCATTGATATTGCCGCTATAACAGTGCCTTAAAAACAAAAAAAATTGCCTATAGCGGCAATAGTAGTGCCGCTATAGGACTTTTTTTTTTGTCTCGTGGGCTGAATTTTTTTCCCTTTTTCGGTTTTTTTTTCTATTACTTTTTTTTTGTGTTTTTTAATATTTTATATTTTAATAAATTATATAATATATAGTGTTCTAAATACGTGCCATGTCATGTCGTGTCGTGTCAACACGTCATGTCCGGATCATTGCCGTGTCATTAATGTTCTTATATCGTGCGTGTCGTGTCGTGTCAAACACGATCGTGTTGACACGAACTTTTTTTTTAATCGTGTCGTGTCATGCTTAGTGGTGAGAAGAGGCAACACAACACGCATTCTGACACGACACGACTGACACGATCGTGTCGTGTCGCGTTAGTCGTGTCAAATCGTATCAGATTATTTTATTATTTTTTAGATTAAAAATTATAAAAAATTTAAAAGTAAGCGAAAAATTACTAAACGTCATAATTTATTATTTGATTAAGTTTAAATTTTTATTAATATTTTTCATAAAAAATAATAATTGGATTAGAACAATATTGTGATTTAAATAATGGTAAATAATATGTAGCATTACAAATTGAAATTAAATTATTAATTTTGTTTAAATAATCCACATTAATTACTAAATTTGTGTTGAGGTGTCAATTTTATATTCGTATCGTGTCGTGTCGTGTCATTTTGGAGAACACAAATTTAATTATTAATGTTGATTATTTAAGCAAAATTAATAATTTAATTTCAATTTATAATGCTACATCATATTATTTACCATTGTTTAAATCATAATATTGTTCTAATCTAATTATTATTTTTTATGAAAAATATTAATAAAAAGTTTAAACTTAATCAAATAATTTATTATGACGTCCAGTAATTTTTCGCTTACTTTTATTTTTTTTAATAATTTTTTAATCTAAAAATAATAAAATAATCTGATACGATTTAACACGACTAACATGACACACACGATCGTGTTAGTTGTGGCATGTCAAAATGCTTGTCGTGTTGTCTCTTCTCACCACTAAGCATGACACGATTAAAAAAGTAGTTCGTGTCAATACGATCGTGTTTGACACAACACGACACGCACGATAGAAGAACATTAATGACACGACAAATGATCTGCACACGTATTTAGAACATTATATATCATATAATTTATTAAAATATAAAAATATTAAAAAAACACTAAAAAAAAGTAAAAGAAAAAAACGAAAAAAGGGAAAAAATTCAGCCGACACCAAATAAAAAAAAAAGAATTCCTATAGCGGCTATAGGTAATTTTTTTTGTTTTTAAGGCACTGCTATAGCGGCAATGTCAATGCCGTTATAGCTGTGTTTTCTTTAAAATTTTAGAGGGTCCTTTATTTTTTTTAAAATTATTAGGAATATTTTTGTCATTGATAAAATTTTTCCGAAAGGGTTTCGACACAAATTCTCCACGGTCCCTTTCGATTGAGGTAGGTGCTCCAGGTGCATCCAAAAACTTCACATTCTGACCACTCTCCATTTCGAAATAAACAAGCCCCAAATAAACCAATAATCTCAAAAACACGACTAACCCTCGAAACTTATTTCCAGTTTTCCACTCAATACTCCATCACTCTACATCTCTTTCGCATCTCGAAAAAAAGAAAAACCAAACCAAACCCTCAAAACCCTAACCCTAACCAAGAATCTCCAGCCATGTCTAGGGTTCTTCGCTTCTCCAAGTCCCTCATGGCGGCGGCCTCCTCCAAGGCCACCTCCGCGCCCGCCTCCTCCGTGGCCGCGTCGGCGCAGCCAGTGAAGAAGATGGCTGGTATCATGAAACCAGTCGGGGTTTCTCCTCCCTTGCGCAGGTTCCTCGGCGTTGGAGAGATCTCTCGTGCTCACGCCATCAAGAAGGTCTGGGAACACATCAAGTCGCACTCTCTTCAGGTATGGTGATCTTTCTGTTACTATTAGTTGTTTGTGAAGCAGATTTTAGAGATCAGTTCAAGGGATTTGTATGAGTGTGTCTTTAGTCGATCTTTGCAAGTTGTGAGATTAATATTTGATTATTATTAGATGTGGTTTTTAGTTTGATCGGTTCTTTTGTGGGAAGTTTGATTAAGGTTTTCATTCAATAATCATTATTTTGTCTTGATTTTATATTTTTTGTACTTTTTCTTTACTAGTTTTGGTAGATATATGTCGCTATCGAGCTTTCTTTTCCCAAGTTTAGATTTTTTTGTTTTCTTTCATGGTATTTTGTGCTTTTAGCATTTTAGGTAACACATCTTTTACTTTTTTTTTTTCGTAGTTTGAAGAAATAAAGTTTTTATTCAATAAAAATATTGCTAATAAGTTATTCTAAGTACAGACCGATTTGTCCATCATAGTGTATGAAGAAATTTCTTGTTTATAAATGTTTTGGGAATATGTGTTTTACTTAATTTTTGTAATATGTACTTCCAGTCATCCTTTCAAGAAATATACTTATTATGGCCTATTTGTTTTATTTATACAAGTCCTAAAAAGAAGAATGTCTGGCATGCAATTAGGTACTTGGGGTTTTTCATATCTGTGTAACATGCAATGAGGAGTTCTGAAAACCTTTACATGTGTTCTATTGTGGGTAGTTTATGTTTTCTATTAAAGGCTTGTTCTGTATGGATAAGATTTGGATAACTGCTTTATTTGGAAAATAGAAAGATATTGAAAAGGAGTAAACTTTTTCCCTTTAGTTATTTGAAATAAAAAGAAATATGATAAAAAAAGACAATGCTTAAAGATATGTGGGTTGGTGAGAGGAGTTGGCTGATTTATTGTTTGATAGGCTAAAAGTGATGTTCTCCATACTGGTATATCATATGAATATGCTGTTGAAAAGTACTTGATGTTATTTGATTTCAAAATCTATAATTTATTTTGATTACCTTGCAGGACCCAGTGAACAAGAGGGAGATACGATTGGATGACAAGCTGAAGACCATTTTTGGCAACAAGGACAAAATTACAATGTTTGAAATTGCCAAGCTCTTAGCTCCTCACTTCAACAAATCTTCCTAGGTTTGATAAAGAAATGTCTAAAATGGTACTTACTGCTCAGTTAGCTGTAGTGTCTCTCTCTGAAGGAACATCGATGTCTCTTTTGTGCACAGCATCATGTCTATCAGTTTGAGGTTTTATGTTTTGATGTATCTTGTTCCTGTTCATCTTTTATTTTGTTTTTAGGGTTTCTTTTAGTAAAGTACTCAGTGTTGTTCTGTTGTCACTTGATGGATGTTGTTGAACTTGACAAATCATTGGGTGAAACTTGTTATTGGAATTGGTCTTTCTCTGCTTTTCAACTTTTGTATGAATGGTCTCCTGTGTGTTTGTTTCTTGATCTGGCATCTGGCATACCAGTTTGGTAGTTTGGTAGATTGATTATGTTTGTTGTGAACCGTCAGGTGTAGGATAAGTTCTGCTGGATGCATGTGAACTTACAAAAGTGTAGGCTCTTAATTAGATAGCTGAACTGTTAGGCCTAGATGAGTTGCATATATGAGGTTATTTGGGGGTACGCTGGCATATTTTTACATGATAGCCATGGCTTAGTGGCTTACTGTTAGGCACAGTTGGGTTAAATTATACGAGTTTATGAAAATGAGGCGTATGGGGAATTAATTTTGCCTGTTAGCCATGGCAAATGATTAAACTGATTATATTAGAAATTTTCTCTACGGTTTAGGTTGGTTATCTCATAGTTAGGTACATCTCTCAGAAAAAAAAAGGTCTTTAGTTTGGTACAATTTGGTAATCATTTGCCACCGATCAAGTTCAATATATCTTTGTTTTCCATGGTACGATCATTAGTCTTCAAATTGTATTAAATTTTATGCACAATATATCCAAATTCGACTTGTTATATTAATAATCTTGTTTAAAAACTTATTATATTTAATTAGTTATACGTGTACCGTAACGTTTATGATCACCGCTTAAATGTGCCTTTACATGGTGTCCGGGTGAAGACCAAATTGCTGTTTGCGTTTGCTGTTAAGGGGCCGAAAAGATGACATGTATATAAATGAGATTATGCGAACGAATTTTTCAGTAATTATCGTTATACAAAGACGCTTTTTATCCAGTATTTTAAGTTTGGTACCGTTAAAATTTGAAGGATAGTGGTACACAATAACACAAACGCTTGATACCTTCTTGATAGTGGTACACAATAACACAAACGCTTGTTATCTTTCATTTGATACCTTCTTGAAAAATAAAAGGATAGTGGTACACAATAACACATGAGATGACACAGAATCCCTTTTATTTTTCATTTGATGTCATCTTTCAAATATTTTTTATTAGGGCTGAAAACGAAAGTCGTTTTGACCGTCCGATCGTTTGGTTTCGTCCGAAACGGAACGATAACGGTTAAGATTTTTTATTTCGTTTTAGAAATGAAACGGTCAACGCAAGTAAAAAATCGTTTCGTCTCTCGAACAGAACGGTTAACGAAATAGGTCTGTTCCGTTATCGTTTATTTCTTTTATTTCGTTACGCATTCTATGGAATTGCTATTTTGCTGATTGCAGAGAAGGAGAAGGCGGAGAGAACGAGTAAAGCCTAATCCTGTGCGCCTCATTCCTCGCAGATCTGTCTTTCTCATCTCTCTCCTCAGATCCGTCTCTCTCGCCTCTCTTCACCATTTTCAACTCGCACCAGAGCACCAAACCTCACTTCCCTCTCGCACCAAAGCACCAGAGCACCAGACCCATCAAATTCCCTCTCTCTCAAAATCTGTCGCTGCTCTCCCCTTTCTTCTCTAATTGCTACACTCACCAAATCCATCTCTCTCACTCGCTCCTCTTTTCTGTCTCTCTCTCGTAAAACTGAAAACTCTCACCAAATCCCTTTCTCTCACTCACCGCTCACCTCTCTCCCTTTCTTCTCTAGTCGCTACCCTAGAGGTAATAAGTGAAGGTTACTGCTGTTGCCGGTAAAAATAGCACCAGAGGCTGCTGACATTCAATCAACACCAGCATGAGCAGTTTATCAGTGGCGATTAGTGATTTTCTCAAAGACTGACCTTCTAAGAGGCTGTTGAATAGCAGTTTCTCATGGGCTCCTCTACCTGACTAGTGTTATGCCATCTAGAAGAGGTAGAGAAGAAATCAAAATCAGACATAAAGGTGCTTACGAAGGAAGTGAAAAATTTCAGGAATTCTCAAGCAGAGCTGAAGAAAATTGCAAATCAGTACTTTGAAGAAAATTTAGTGAACTTAGTTTTTTTTTCTGTCTTTTTTTCTTTTGCATCTTTATTTTCTATTTTGTAAAAATTGTAGTGAGCTTGACGGTATGATTTAGAATTTTTTTTATCTGATATGAATGAAGGTTTTCCTTTGATATGCAACGATTTAGTTTTTTAATTAGATTTTTTAAGGAAAGGATATTTTGGCACCCATGTATTTGTTGTGCATAACGATGGAACAGTCAAAACTGTTTTGAGCGTTCAAGTGAACGGAATGATCAACGCAAGAAAAATTTACTTGCGTTCAAAAGATGTTGCGATCATCGCAAGAAGGGAAAAATTTTCGTTCATCAACACAACGATTAACGCAAATGATCACTTTCGTGATCGTTTAAGACGTTATGCACCCCTATTTTTTATGCTGTCTAGACCTGGTACAAAGAGGCCCAGTTCGCGGAGACCATTTTCAAGCTTTCGATCAACAAAGCGAGTCCAAAAATTAGATTCGTCCCGGCAGTGCGTAGTTATTATGTTTCTTTGCAAGAACCATTTTCCCCACTCATGACTCATGGAAAATTTTCATTTAAGACTTTTGTCTCCTGGGTGGGTACAGACTCCAGTATCCCAGACAAATGGAGACCACCGATCTTTTAACAGGATTTAGATAGTTTATGAATATTCCCTTTTTGTTATTTTTCTTTTTGAATCTTTCATTTGAGATTGGATGTTTGGTAATATAACTTTGGGGCAATTTTGCAAGTTGCTGTAGTGATGTTGGAATTGACATATGAGATTGGGGGACAATTTCCTTGGGCCTGTTTCACCACTTTTGGATTATATATCTTAACAAGAATGTTAATTTGTTTGGTAATATTTTTTTGGGTAACTTTGAGATTCACCATATAGCTTACATAATCAGACATGGATTTGTTTTTTGGTGAATTCGGCAAAGACATCGCTGGAAGCAAAAAAATTTGTGTTCCAGTAGGACCTGGATTCGGTGAACAGGATAGAGTCATAGAGATTGCAACAAGAGTTCTGTAATGGTCTATTTGTGCTCCACAGGATTACCTCCTTTGATTTATAGCAGCATTTTCCATTTCTTTTATCCACGACTCAGAGCTTAGATTCGCAAACCATGAATTCTACTGGCGGCAGTGAGCATCATATGGTTCTTTAAATCATTAATAATCAAGTGACATTTGCCATGCTAGAAATGCGAAAAGTACAACAATTCTGATTACATACTAGAGCAAGCTTAAATAGAAAAAAAAAGTATAAACTGTACAAAGGAACAATGGATGTAATGATGTTAAACTCGATAGCGATTACAATACATAATACAGCCTTTGAAGAGAACCAAAATAACCCAAAGAAAGCAGTTTCTGATTAATTTCTTATCACAAAATATATTGTGCATGCAAATGCAATTGTTAAAGTAAAAATCGGCAGATATCTACATTAGGAACTCTCAAGTATTAGGACACTTAACAAGAATAGGAAAGGGAAAAAAAATAATAGTTTCATGTTACCAGCATTTCAAAACTGATTTCTTTGGAAATGAAGAATGATTGAATTTTTAAGGAGAGTATTTTCAAATATTTGCCATTTACAAGAGAATACCTCTATTGTGACCTCCTAAATGCTTCCTGTGTACTAATTAAGAAGGTGATGTGCCCATTTATCAACAACAGAAGGAGAGCCAAACCAAGGCCTGGTATGGTCGTCAGATCCAACTGGAGAGTGATATACACCTTCCAAGCTTATGTTAAGTGCACCTTCTAAATGTGCTGCCATCTCTGGTACAACACCATCTCCCCACACATCAGCTTTACCGCAAACCTACAAAAAAAAAAGGAAAGAGAAAATATAAAAAAAAAAATTGTTGAAATTGAAAAGAATAAGGTCTGCCAAAGTTTTTGATCCTTATTTTAATCTGGGTATTTGTTTCAATTGAAGTCTTTTGGGTAAGAGAAAACTTTGGTCAGCTAATATAAATAACCTGTATAGCGCAGCTTTATACCAAAATCCACTAATGCAGCATGAACCAATTTAAACTCTTATTTTGTTTAATTACTTTTTCTTTCTGGCTTTGGTACTAGTCAAGTAACTTGTGATGCAATTGGGTTAATGACACATCAGAAAGAGTTCTGCTAAGGTACAAATATCAATTTGGTACTGGTATGTACCATGTTAGCCTGCAACAGTCAATCCCAATAGGGCAAGCATTGGTCTGAATAAGAAAATATATTTAAATACCTGTTTATAGCCTTGACCAACAAAACGAGCCTGGAAAGTGGGGCCCGTTGGCACGTTTTTACTGTTTCCTTCGCTTGGAAGTGAGTGATCTCCATCTGAATTTGTGTCACCTGAAGTATGCTCATCAGGAGGTGAATTGGACCCTCCAGTTAAAAGTGCACCCTGGATATATCTGAAGAAAAGTTTGCTTTCATTAAGAGGGAAAGTCAAAAAATAAAATAAAAAAGCATTGTAAGTTTGTAACCCATGAATATCTAGCTAGAATATGGGCTTTCTCATGAATCCAATGTTTGAAAAAAGTTGAATAAATTCTAGAAAACCACAAAGATACCTTCCAGCAATGCATACATATCTTAGTTCTGGTGTATAAACTGCTGGTTGACAATTCACAGCAACATAATCCAACAGGCCTCTTGTCTGGTCTATTACTCCTTGAACACCCTTCGGCGGTGGCCTTAAAAGGAGAGATTATGAACACAAAATGATGGCAATAGTGAAATTAGTAAGTTAATTGGACTGAATTGCAAAATTATATACTAATAAGGGTGGCCGTGGAATCATACAAGTGGGGACAGCCAAGTGTCAGTAGCAAGGAGATATCAGAGAAACCAAACTTATGCATGTAAACCCGGGCCAGCCAACCCCCAGCTGAGTGACCTATTAGTGATACACCCTTATTTTCTGTAATAATAGAATAAAAAATTGAAAAGTCAAAAAATAGAGATTTCAATTCTATCTAGAGCATTGGTGGAGCCAAAATTTTTGGCTTGTGAAGTCACAAAAAGAGAATATATTTTTATTAGGTTTTTTTTTTTTTGGAAATTCTAATATATATAACTCAAAAGACCAGCTTTTATGTTGCAAATACACGTCTTTTGTTGTAAGAAGTTGAGAATAAAATTTAGAAGTCAGGTTCTCATGAGGTTCTCCTTAGAGTTCAATTGTAAGTTTCAATTCTTAAGAAAATGTTATGGAAGTTTCGTCACATAAATTTATTAGAACTGGCTAATATAGTTGACACCAGTTAACCTAATTGACTCATAATTTACCCCCTCAGTACTTTAATTAAGCCTCAATTAACTCTTTAGCAGTGTCATTGTGCCAATTTAACCAAATTTAGGCTTATACGCAACCTACGTAGTTTAATTAATTAATTGTAAAACATTGGGAATTTAATAAACAAAATAAGACAAAATAGGCTGAGAAGCTGACCGTCAGTACAAAGTAGCTTAGCATCAGATATGGCCTTCTCAACTCTTTTTAAGTACCTATTTTTTGTATAACCCTTAAATCAGTATAATTTTATTTTATTCTAATCAATGCCAGACCATAGACAAACAATAACAATGGTAAAGCTTATAGCATCACAAGCAAAGTTTTAAACAGTTTATAGAGATTACAAAGAGGAGAGGTGAAAAATGATGAATACCAGTCAAGGACAGGTGAAGGTTGGAGAGTACCCTTCCAGTAATTGGGGTCAACTAGACCAGCGGCATTGCGCAACCAATCAAACCGTGACACCTGTGCTACCACACATGGCACATTATACCCCTCTTTTAGTGTGGCCACTAGCCCCTCATAATCTCCAGTATTATTTCCCAGTCCCTGTTAGATGACAAATTTAAGTCACTGAAGCTAATTATAAAACTAAATTAACTTCCTATATTGGAATGTATTACCTCAAAAATTAATTATATAATTTTGCTTCTGTTCTGTACCATCCAAGTTCTAAAACCCCACAAAAACAAAAGAATTAAAATGCCTGGATGTCCTTAGTTTATATAATTATTGCATTTTTTTTTTACCAAGGACATTCAAATTAATTCAGATTTCAGATGATAAACCCCAGATAACAATGAAGTAGTTTGAGAGTCTAAACATTAGAAAAGTTCTTTAAAGATTTTGTTTTCACTTTTCACTTCAGTGCACGTGCATATGTGGGTACACAAAGAGAACGAGAGATAGAGAGAGAGAGACGTACAGGAAGGATAACGGCGGGGCGTGGGGTGGAAGGAGCAGAGGAAGAAGTAAGGGAGAAGCAAATGGAAGTCCTTTGGGAATTAATGGCGGGAAGGAGGGAGACCATGGCGAGTGCGAGTGGTAGTACAAGTGGATAATACATACATACAAGGCGAGAGGCCTGACAATTTTTTTACTATTAATTTTTTGTGCTTTTGCGTGTATCCACCTAAAGTCCTCCAAAACCACATGTTAACAGAAGATATCACTTTTTCCTATAAACTTCCAATTAGAGAACATTTGCGCACTGCACTATATAGTGCACACACCGTTACAATTTTGATAAACTGATATAAACGCCCAAAATTTTAGCATGTTAAATATATCTAAATAACAAACAGAAATTCAAGAATATATATATAACGAAAGAAGAATATAATTTGTGTCTCATCACAGTAAATTGAAAGAAGAAATTAGGAAGTGCTGAGTGATACATGATATTCTTCCATAAAAATCAGTCTCTCCTTGTAGTGATACAGCACTAGTGGTTTACCAACTTCACAATATACTGTGATTCATACAAGACACAATCACTCAAACAACTCTTATATTTTCTTGTTCCTCATCCTCTCACAGATCCTAATTTTATACTAAGCTTCATCCAGAGCAACAGGCTTGAAACAACAAGAGCGTACGCTGAATTCACGTATCAATCTGATAGATCAATATAAAAGTTCATTGCTTAGATTAGCATTAAACAAGTTCAAATGCAAACACTTTGTGAATCAGATAAACTGGATGTAAACAGTGAACTAAATATGCATTAGCGTTCAGAGCCGAAAGGAGAATGAAACGTTGGATCTTACAGCCTACCCAAATAAATATTATATTAAAAAAATATGGATCAACTGTAACAGCCTTATTGATCAAGGTACATCACACAAATTGAAAGTTGAACCACTTTGTCATTTATTATGTAGAACACAATATTTTTCATGTGGGCTTTATTCTTCTGTGATCTTAATAGAAGATTCAAAACAATAAAATTGCTCTGGATCACATTGGAATCCAGAAAACTTTATTTGCATCTGATTTCAAATAGATCCATACCCAACCCCTGAAGGACATTCAAAGGCAAGATAGTGCACTGTCCAGACCAAAAGGAGCCGAAGCCAATGAAATTGACAGCCTATATTAACAGAGTTTAGCATCACAAATGCTGTCAGAGAATAAAAAAGGAGCTGATTCTGTTTAAAGCAGCATCTTATGTTGATGCCTGATTTAAGTACCATTATAACACCTCATATTTATCAAAACCACTAGAGTTTCAATCATACACTCCCTTTACAAACCTCTAGCTGGTCTTTCTTTTTGAACATATTCTGTGGAGTTTTAGTTTTGTTAATTATCTTGAAGTCGGCATATTCAGGCCTTTGCACTGATGCACCAGTGCTATGTTAACTGACAATTTTGACATACACTAAACTAATTTAGTAATATTTGTTGAAAGTGAACATAAGAAATGGGCTATGGTTTATATCTGGTATCGCTAAGAACAATTTGGGTTGTAAATAAGGAAACACTTTCCAGGTTAGTTAGATGCTTAACTATCACAGGGAAATCTACCAGTACAGTACAGCACCAACCTGAGGGAACCTTCCCTGCAAGGTCCAATATTTGAAGTTACCATCTCTAATTTTGAGTTTATTTTATTCTTTTATCCTCTTTTGTACTCAACAACACTTATCTCCATGTTTGCGTTTTTACATTTTTGATGTTGTAATTGATTGGTCTGATATCAAATTAGATGAGCTACTTTCTTTATTTCTAATGGTTATCTACTCTACATATCGCCTATTAACCTTCAAATTTTATGCACCATGCCGCCATTGCTTGATTAAAAGAGAGGGCCGGAGTTTAAATTTTATGCACCTTTGTTTGATTAATTTCTAATAGGGAGAACTGTCACAAAATTTTATGCACATTTTTTATGCTGTAATTGATTGGTCTGATATCAAATTAAAACCAAGAAGTTTGACCGGTCAAGTATATTTTAATTTTGTAATTTTGTGAGAGAGCTTTTTATCTTAAGATTTCCTGTGTGTAGAGGCTTGAAAATAACATTTTCTGCTCCTAGGTTTTCCCACTTTAAATATCCAATTAAGAAAGATTATAGGGGCATGTGACTGATTTTCCCTTTCACGTATCAAGCTATTATTATTATTATTTTATGAAAAAAACGCATTATTATTTTTTGGAGTCAAAAGCGTGATTTGTTCTATCAGATGTTAATTTATCGTAGGTTAGTTTTGCTGGTAGTTTCTATAAAATAAGTTTTGGTATTACATAAGTAATTGTATAATTCAAACCGTCCTTCTCTTTTAACTTCTAAGTACTCTGGTGATTTTAGTTAGTTAAATTAATACACATAGTTAGAGACTTAGTATGCTCCATAATTTTCGAGTAATGGAAAGCGAAGCGATGGAATGGAATGGAGATTGAAAGAAAAAGGTGAACTAAATATGCATTAGCGTTCAGATTGCAAACACTTTGTGAATCAGATAAACTGGATGTAAACAGTGAACTAAATATGCATTAGCGTTCAAAAAATATGGATCAACTGTAACAGCCTTATTGCTCAAGGCACATCACACAAATTGAATGTTGAACCACTTTGTCATTTATCATGGAGAACACTATATTTTTAACGTGGGCTTTATTCTTCTGCAATCTTAATAGAAGATTCAAAACAATAAAATTGCTCTGGATCACATTGGAATCCAGAACACTTTATTTGCATCTGATTTCAAATAGATCCATACACAGCTCCTGAAGGACATTCAAAGGCAAGATATCGTACTGTCCAGATTAGAAGGAGCCGAAGCCAATGCAATTGACAGCCTATATTAACAGAATTTAGCCTACTAAATAAGCTATAGCACCACAAATGCTGTCAGAGAATAAAAAGGAGCTGATTCTGCTGAAAGCAGCATCTTATATTGATGCATGATTTAAGTATCATTATAACACCTCATATTTATCAAAACCACTAGCGTTTCAATCATACACTCCCTTTACAAACCTCTAGCTGGTCTTTCTTTTTCTACATATTCTGTGGAGTTTTAGTTTTTTTTAATTTTCTTTTCTTGCCGGGAGAGAGAGTCACGATACCGATGATATGGAGTTTGATGGAAATTGGAATCGGCATAAAGAACTCAAAGTGAAGAAAGGTCAATCGTCAAAGCAAGCAAAGCTTGACAAAACGGAAAGTATCATGGTACAAATGAATACCTCTTCGGCATGGTTTGCTCACATGGACCACTCTTTCTTGACACCCAACAGAGTAGCACAATATGTAATTCAATTCACCAAAATTAATAACTTAAAAACACCAAAGCACGCCAAGCTCTCAGATTGCATTGTTACTTGAGCAAATAAGTAACCTCAGATAACATGAAACAAAAATAAAAACAATATAGATGAACAATATCCATAACTGAGATTCAAGATGCGCAAGTACAGTGAGGTATATATGATTCAAGTTAACTTGCAAATAATGATAAAACACTGTTACCAAATTGCAACAGTAGCAGTAGAAACTACAGCTTATAGGGCTAAGAAATAAAACCGGAGAGAAGCTAACATAAGCTGCTTAGTAAATTAAAGGAACAGAAAATGAAACTACAATTGCATTCATCACAGTAACCGAGTTAGTGAACCAAGTTTGTGGTTGCAAATTGATAATTCATTTTCTTCCGACACGAGAGCAATTGTCAGACCTGCATCCTTACACCAAAAGCAGCAACATAAGCTTGACCAAGACCAGGCAAATCCTTCTCAAATGGATCTACATAGATCTCACGGAAGCGTTCCTCAGATTTCCTACAAGCAGTCAGAAGACTGCAGTTTTTCATCAGCCCCTTGTCTTCCAATGCACTCAATACTGTATACCTTGGAATCAGTACTCTTTCTACACTACGAACAAGCAGCTGAGGTTGCAAAGCAATGCATCTTGCCTCATACCCAGCTTTTCTGATGAGAAAGTTCATGTTCGACTTCAATTTGTCCTCCGAGCAAGATAATATTTTAGGGTATTTCCTGAAAGCAGAATGCACCTCTTCCTGGGACCACCCATATGTTTTCTTGAAGGACTTGATATTCCGTCTCATTGTATCTTTGTTGGAAGCACCAACTGCTTTTAACACAACCAGAAACTTTGTTGATCCTCTCAGAACCCCCAACTCCTCAATTATCTCAAGTTTGCGTCTCAAAGAATCCAGGCTTAGTCAAGCAGCGATTATTGTCCACAAGCAATGATACTATATCGTGATTAGATAATTCATATTCTTTCAATAAATTCATTTTTGGCACAATATGCTTATCAATGTCAAAATTGATTAGCAAAGGGCTCTTCGGAATAATCTCTAACAAACCTTGGTTACCTTTACCCACAAAATCTTTCCAGAAGAGGAGGCGTGAGAGAGTGTCTTTTATATAAAGAGCACTGGGATTGTATCGGATCAACTGAACTAGTAAATGTCCAGAGAACCCATTGTCAATTAATTCACGCACCTTTGGTTTAAGGGTTTTATCCAAACTGCAACCAAGAAGAATCGGGTGGAATGAGACAACAGCCTTGATCTGGTCTTCAGACAGGCCAGTATCTTTTAAGAACTTTATCACTGCTTCGGGCCGCTCGGGGGATCTGATTGCTGCGAGGTTACTGGTATTGGAGTATTTGATTGCTCGATCAGGGGAGAAGCCGAAGGAGGAGATGAGATACTGGGCGATAAAAGGCAACTCCTTCTCCTTCTGGGGCTGGGAATTGGTTTGCGTGGAAAGAGAGAAGCGGAGGAGAGGGTTTATAAGTGTTGGGTGGTGTTGGAATGGGGAAGAGGAGATGGTTCGCTTGACGAAGTGAGAAAACATGCTTCTGCTCGCGGCGCTTTATTTCGAAATGGGATTCCGGATTCCCGGCCAGGGAAGGCGGCGAGGTTTTGTGGGAGGCAGAGCCGCAGAGGTGATAACTAAAGAAGTGAATCGATTTTTGGGTTTTTGACATTTTAATTCGAGAGGAACGAACCTACAAGCAGTACCTGTACGAGCGTATCCTCTGGATGGTTGTATTCAACCATCCAGTGGACGTCTTTCGATCCGAGCCGTCTGATTTAATCTAAACGGTTAGATTTTTTCGGGCCTATCAATCTTAGTATCATGCACGGGGCATTTATAGCCATTGAGATTAAATCAGACGGCTGAGATCGAAACCATCCACTGGATGGCCATCCAGAGGATGCGAAGTCGTACCAGTACCAGTGGATTCAGTAGTCTACTGTATTATTCCTACTCTGTCTATTCAATATTTTTGGTTCGGTCGAAATTCTAAAAATAGATGAGTAATGTTGGAGTCAAAAGTGCGTTTGACATTCGAGTTCAATTAATAAAATGAGCAACGCTAAAATACAAATGAGTCAAACACATTTGATATTTAAGTTCGTTAAACGTGATTAAATTTTAACTATTGAAATTATAACTATAAGTCTGAACTGTTCAATTTCTTCCCATAATGAAATCTCTTTGAAAATTAAAATTTATATTTTTTTCCCAATTTTTTTAATTATAAAAAATTCAGAATCTAATTAGTTTTAGATCATTCAATTTTTTTAAAAAAAATAAAAAAGGCTAATATTTTAGAACAATATATAAATTTTGATCTTAAAGATAATTTTATTATAGAGATCACATTTAGCGGTTTGGAGCATCCGTTTGAAATTTTAAGAGTTTAGCCTTGGATTGGTTTGTCGTCAAACGTATTTGATTTTAGTATTACTCAAAATAAATTGTTCTTTATCCAAATTAACTTGATTTTTTTCCAAAAAAAAAATATAAAACTAGACAAAAAAAGTCTTATTTTTACTTTTGTTCTTATTCAGAGCACTTCCAAAAATCTATTGGCAGCCGTTGCTAGACATTATTTTATAAAAAAAATACAGTCGGATATGTATATGTTGGGCATTGCGTGTTTTAAAATATATAATGTATCTATTAGTAGATTATAATTATCCAATATTTTTTATTAAACAACATGAGTAATGCTAGAATCAAATGTGTATGAAACTTTTATCTGTCCAACAAGATTAGCTCTCAATTTTTGAGTTGTAAATGATCGATCCATATCGCCCGTTGTATGAAGTATTTACAATTCAGAAATAATAACTGCCATCCAGTAAACTTTTATTTAGGTCCGTACTGTTTCTA
Source organism: Rhynchospora pubera (assembly GCA_028095005.1). Classification (NCBI taxonomy): domain Eukaryota; kingdom Viridiplantae; phylum Streptophyta; class Magnoliopsida; order Poales; family Cyperaceae; genus Rhynchospora; species Rhynchospora pubera. Next base: position 34,328 of record JAMFTS010000112.1, on the reverse strand, counting down.
ATATCAGATATTAACTGCATTTTTATTTAGGATCATCAAAATTTTGGAGCAATCTGACGGACTAAACATGAAAACAGAAGTTCTTAAATATTTTTCATGCGCTTCAGTGTGCTTGAAAAGAGAGAGAGATACAGGGAGGAAAAAGCAGGGCGTGGGGGTGGAAGGAGCAGAGGAAGAAGTAAGGGAGAAGCAAATGGAAGTTCTTTGGGAATTAATGGCGGGAAGGAGAGAGACCATGGCATGTGCGAGTGGAGTACTGGAGCGGTTCAAGTGGATAGAATCACAGAACATACAAGGCCAGAGGTCTGGCCAACTTTTTTTTTTTACTATTATTTTCTGTGCTTTTGCGCATTGTATCCACCTAAATTCCTTCAAAATCACAAATTAACAGAAGATATCACTTTTTCCTATAAACTTCCAATTAGACAAAATTATCTCTATGCCTTTAGTCATCCGGAGTTATTATATTGTAAAATGATAAAAAAGATTCTTGCGTGTGATTCTTATGTGTTTATTATGTCTTTATTATTATCTTTCCGCCCAAATTAAGCACCAACTTTCTTCAATTTTTTTCTTTTTGAGAACACCCATATGTTTTCTTCAATAACACGATATTCCTTCTCATTGCATCTTCGTTTGGCACCACCAACTGCTTTTAACCCAACTAGAAACATTGTAGATCCCCTCAGCTCCTCAATTACCTCAAGTTTCTGGCTCAAAGAATCATATCTTAAACACGTAATTTAATTCACCAAAATCCTATCTTAAACACCAAAGCAGGTCTAGCTCTCAGATTGCATTGTTACTTGAACAAATAAGTAATCTCCGATTACATGAAAATAATATCCAAAACAATACTGATAAAAACCATATTTAAAACTGAAATTTGAGCTGCGCAAGTACAGTGAGGCAAATACGGTTTTAAGTTAACTTGAAAATACTGATATAACACTCTTACCATATTGCAAAGGTAGAAGTAGAAACTACAACTAAAAGGGCTAAGAAGTAAAACAAGAGAAAAGCTAGTATAAGCTGATTAGTAAATTAAAGAAACAGAAAATGAAAATACAGTTGCCTTCATCCCAGTAACCGAGTTAGCGAATCAAGTTAGTGGTTGCAAATTAATAAAATTTTCTCCTGACAAGAGCTATTGTCAGACCTCCACCCTTACACCAAAAGAAGCCACGTAAGCTTCACCAAGACCAGGCAAATCCTTCTCAAAAGGATCTACATAGATCTCACGGAAGCGTTCCTCAGATTTCTTACAAGCAGTCAAAAGACTGCAGTTTTTCATCAGCCCCTTGTCTTCCAATGCACTCAATACTATATACCTTGGAATCAATACTCTTTCAACACTAGTAGCAAGCAGCTGAGGTTGCAAAGCAATGCATCTTGCCTCATACCCAGCTTTTCTGATGAGAAAGTTCATGTTCGACTTCAATTTGTCCTCCGAGCAAGATAATATTTTAGGGTATTTCCTGAAAGCAGAAAGCACCTCTTCCTGGGACCACCCATATGTTTTCTTCAAGGACTCGATATTCCGTCTCATAGAATCTTTGTTAGAACCACCAACTGCTTTTAACACAAACAGAAACAATGTAGATCCTCTCAGAACCCCCAACTCCTCGATTAGCTCAAGTTTTTGCCTCAAAGAATCCAGATTTTGTGTCAAGCAGCGGGTTCTGGCCACAATCAATGACACTATATCTTGATTTGATAATTCATATTGTTTCAAAGTGAAGAAAGGTCAATCGTCAAAGCAAGCAAAGCTCGACAAAACGGAAAGTATCATGGTACAAATGAATACCTCTTCGGCATGGTTTGCTCACATGGACCATTCTTTCTTGACACCCAACAGAGTAGCACAATATGTAATTCAATTCACCAAAATTTCATAACTTAAACACACCAAAGCACGCCAAGCTCTCAGATTGCAATGTTACTTGATCAAATAAGTAACCTCAGATAACATGAAACAAAAATAAAAACAATATAGATGAACAGTATCCATAACTGAGATTCAAGATGCGCAAGTACAGTGAGGTATATATGATTCAAGTTAACTTGCAAATAATGATAAAACACTGTTACCAAATTGCAACAGTAGCAGTAGAAACTACAACTTATAGGGCTAAGAAAAAAAACCGGAGAGAAGCTAACATCAGCTGCTTAGTAAATTAAAGGAACAGAAAATGAAACTACAATTGCATTCGTCACAGTAAATTGAGTTAGTGAACCAAGTTTGTGGTTACAAATTGATAACATTTTCTTCCGACACGAGAGCAATTGTCAGACCTCCATCCTTACACCAAAAGCAGCAACATAAGCTTGACCAAGACCAGGCAAATCCTTCTCAAATGGATCTACATAGATCTCACGGAAGCGTTCCTCAGATTTCTTACAAGCAGTCAAAAGACTGCAATTTTTCATCAGCCCCTTGTCTTCCAATGCACTCAATACTGTATACCTTGGAACCAATACTCTTTCTACACTAGTAGCAAGCAGCTGAGGTTGCAAAGCAATGCATCTTGGCTCATACCCAGCTTTTCTGATGAGAAAGTTCATGTTCGACTTCAATTTGTCCTCCGAGAAAGATAATATTTTAGGGTATTTCCTAAAAGCAGAATGCACCTCTTCCTGGGACCACCCATATGTTTTCTTCAAGGACTCGATATTCCGTCTCATTGTATCTTTGTTGGAAGCACCAACTGCTTTTAACCCACCCAGAAACTTTGTAGATCCTCTCAGAACCCCCAACTCCTCAATTATCTCAAGTTTGTGCCTCAAAGAATCCAGGCTTTGAGTCAAGCAGCGATTATTATCCACAAGCAATGATACTATATCGTGATTAGATAATTCATGTTCTTTCAATAAATTCATTTTTGGCACAATATGCTTATCAATGTCAAAATTGATTAGCAAAGGGCTCTTCGGAATAATCTCTAACAAACCTTGGTTACCTTCACCCACAAAATCTTTCCAGAAGAGGAGGCGTGAGAGAGTGTCTTTTATATAAAGAGCACTGGGATTGTATCGGATCAACTGAACCAGTAAATCTCCAGAGAACCCATTTTCCATTAATTCAAGTACCTTTGGTTTAAGGGTCTTATCCACACTGCGCGCAAGAAGTTTTGGTTGGAACGAAACAACAGCCTTGGTCTGGGCATCAGACAAGCCAGTATCTTTTAAGAACTTTATCACTGCTTCGGGCCGGTCGGGGGATCTGATCGCAGCCAGGTCACTGGTATTGGAGTATTTGAGTGCTCGAGCAGGGGAGAAGCCGAAGGAGGAGATGAGATACTCGGCGATAAAAGGCAACTCCTTTTCCTTCTCCTTCTGGGGCTGGGAATTGGTTTGCGTGGAAAGAGAAAAGCGGAGGAGAGGGTTTAGAAGTGTTGGGTGGTGTTGGAATGGGGAAGAGGAGATGGTTTTCTTGACGAAGTGAGGAAACATGCTTCTGCTCGCGGCGTTTTATTTCGAAATGGGTTTCCCGTTTCCCGGCCAGGGAAGGCGGCGAGGTTTTGGGATAAAAGGACGAGAAGTGGAGTTGATTTTGGGGGTTTTGGGATTTTTTTAAGATTTAGGCATTTAGCTCAGTGGGAAGCCACAAGGCTGCAAGAAGTACCACTAGATCTGTCTAACGTAGACGACGGTGGCGAAAGTAGGAACTTTCGCTATCCGTTTCGCTAACATAGCGTAAATACAATTTTTCGTTATTCGTTGCGTATTTTGAACGGAAGTTAAAATAATTTCGCTGATCGTTTCGCCTGGAATCGCGAAAAAAACGATCAACCGCGATCAAATTTAAATTTCGCTGTGAAGACACAGTTCATATAAGATATGACAAAAAATAATTCAAAAAAATGCACTAAAATACTTAAAAAAAAGAACACAATAACAGAAGACTATAAACGCATGTTTCATTTAAAAAATACATCAAAATAATTTCAAACTAATACCTAATTTAACAAGGGATTATTTCCATACTAGATGGGTGTATCGAGCTTCGCTCGATATATGCAAATTTATTTATTTATTATTATCAATTACTTGCTCGTATCAAATTTCACTGTATGAGAATTTCCATGAAATTTAGTAACTTGTTATTGTTTTCATAAAAATAAAATGGTGAGGGTATTACAGTCACATAGAGAGGATTTGAAGAAACGAATGAAGAAGACAAAATAATTAGGTATGATTTGTCACGTCTCTTAGATTTCCAATTACATTTGATGCTTAAATAAAATCGGGAAAAAAAATAATTACCATTAAATTTTATCATTTCTTTCTCTATTCTATATTAGATTCTTGCATGATAAACAGATTTATATAGAACAAACAAATTTGCAAGGAAAGCATTAAAGTTGAAAAATTCATCATTCATCTATAAATATGCATCCTTCATGTCTTCTTTTCCATCAATCATAGTGGCAACTATAAAAATTGATAATTAAACATGCCAACATGTATTTACAGTTCACCTAATCATTTGGTATTTCTTATTTTTTTTTTACCAAACTTGTACGATTAGATAAACAATAAAATCCAAATTTAACAATGCATCTTGTCACACAAAATTAAACATGGCTAGGTACCAGAATCAGAATATTTATGGTAGCACAAAGATATAAACCAAAGGAACAATTTTCGATCGTAGTAATCTTAAAAGAACAGTTCGATAAGCACACCAACTTTTATCTAAGACCTCTCCATACATATGCATCATAAAAATCGTTAAAGACGCTCGAACTCCATCATGAGACTTGACCAATCTTCTCTCACAACGGAATTTCCTAGAAAGATCCTTAAGTTCTCAGATTCTAACTTAATCATAGGGACTCTAGTTAGATTACCATTTTCAGATATGCCCTCGAAAGTGTCTTATTGTAAGATGGTGATTTCTCTCTTTTTCATGTCATAATCAACAGTTAGATCTAGCATATGAAAAAATAGTCTAAATGTAAAATAAGGACAAAATAGTGATAGAAAATTTGAAGTTAATATATATGGTAATCAAATGCCTATTTAAAACATTATATCGAAAATAAAAACTAATTAATAGAATCCATACAGAAAGAAAAGAACAATCTATTGGTTGTATTTGTAGATCAATATTAGTCTTAGGGGCACAATTGTCAATAAATTATCTATAGATGTAATATGAAATTCTAGCCTCATGATGCAAAATTAGAAAAAGAAAAACTATTATTTCTCTCATAAAAAGAAAAATTAAACGAAATTTCTCTCACTAATTTTAAACGTCTACAAATAAGTTGATGGTACTTCTCATTTCTCGCATGTGAAGGGTATTTTTGTCATTGATTAACTTTTTACTATCCAAAATCTGTGACAATTATACAAACAAAACAAAAATGAGTGAAAGAGACCATACCTAAAATCTGAAGATTGATAAAATAACAATCTCATCTTCGCGCATTTTCTAGTTGTCAGTCTCTTTCCAAACTTGTCCAAAATCTCGAGGAAGTAGTGAGACATATCGATGCTCAAATCAAAGAGGATCAAAGTGGTCTACGAACCGGTCAAATTGCGAGGGGAGCTAAAATATAACATATATTAATTTAAATTAATATTAATATTTAAAAATAAAAAAAAGAACATAGAGTAACCTTTTTAAGACATACCTCAGAGAATTAAAATTAACGAGCTTCATTTCTATGCACAGACGCTTGTATATATAGATTGTCACACCCCGAACCAAGCCATAATTCGAGATGGACAGCCCCGCCACGCGTACACACTCTACTGTGTACACGTAAGGCTATAAAACAGTGTCACAGAAACAAATAATCACAAATAATAACCACATCATAAAGGCATTGTTTGTTTACACAACAAAAGACTGGTAAAATGTACACACATCAAAATCTCCAGTCATCATACAAACAAAACATAGAATAATGCACAGCGGATAAATACTATTCCAGCTCGGCTTGGTCTTCTGGCTAAAACTCCTCTGCTAAGTCTACCAAACCTGAACCTGCGCCACAAGCAATTATGTGGGCTGAGTACGCGAATACTCAGTGCAATAACAGGGTAACCAAAGATTCTGGTTAAACTAAAGTTAGAATTAAACCATACTTAAACACTTTTAAAATCCTATAATTAAATGCAGAATCTAAGTGTGATATAAGTGTAATGATAATAATAATCTACCAACCATGACATGCCAAATAAAATTAGAAAAGTATCTGGAGAAAAGAATTTTAATATACTAGATAACTGTAATAAAAGTACGAGAATCAAGCACCCTCACTCAGTAGTCAAACATCAGTGTAACAGAATCCAAAATCACAATCACATCTCACATAAACCATAAAGTCATGGGTTCTGCCTAGATCTGCCTGAGCCCCGAAGGCCATCTCGATGAGCCCCGTAGGCCATCTCCGAAATCCTGCACCCCCGTCGAGGTGTAGGCAGCGAGTCGCGGTACCGTGCTCCTGATACGTGAGATCGAGAGGTAGTCTATACTGGCAAGCAACCCCAAAGAATCCGATAGAGACAAGTGGGAATACGTACAAATCCTAACAATAATAAATAACTACTAAGTGACCGCAGAACCGCCTAGAAGTCGGTCTGCAGAGTGATCATCAGAAACGCGTTGCTCGAGATCGCTATCATAAGGAGACCACCGGCAATGGCTGGGGTGCAATCTCCCGATAATGGAAATCGCGTGCAAAACGCCCTTATCTCACTCGGTCTCACTATCTTGATCCATACCAGATGCAAGTGTTGATTAAGAGCACTTTTGAGTTGATTAATCACTTTATTGATATATATGCTTATCCTATAAATGCAACTAATCTTTTGATTAGTATAATGCTCTTAACTGTTTACTTAATGTCAATGACATGCTATGCACACATAAATTAAAGATCTAATCCTTAAACTAGAGTTTAAAGAGAATCTAAAGTTTCCACACACCTGGAAAGTCGGGTGTAAAGCTGCTACTCAACTGGAGGGTCAGTGAAGTCCTGCCCAGCACCTGTAATCTCGTGCTCGGGATAGAAGTCATCCACCGGTCCAGAGAAGTCTTGCGGTGCACCTGACGAACGAAACTCACACGTTAAAATCTATGCTAACGATTTACCCAATTCTAGTTACTGTGTGCAAAACCATACTTGGATCCTAGACATTTACAAAGGAACTCGGATTCTGATTTAAGAAGAGTTGGACTTAGGATTTTAGAGAAGGGATTCTGTTTTAAAATATATTATCTTAATTAATAACTTTCTAGAAATAATTTGACAAAGTTCTATCTAAAACTGGTTGTGCAGAAATGCTAACCTGAGATATATTCTTGAAATGATTTTGCTATAGTTTGTTTTATAAAATCATTGTGTGGGAAGTTTGATTTAATAGTATTGTGATTACTTTTAGAATTAAATTGCTAAACTTTGATTTATTTCTAACAGTATTTTAATTAATTATGAAATTTTCTTTATTAATCTTTCTAAAATAAATAATCTTTATTTAAAAGACTTTAACTAAATAATAAAGAAAAGAAAAGAAAACTTAGTTTGATTGATTTTGATTTGGGATCATATATTGTCCGATTATATCATAGTATCTATAGAGTATTATTTTTGCGGACATTTCAATCATTTCCCCATTTAAAAGCCAACGATTTTATTTTCGAATCCGACTTAATTAACTTCTCGGTCAAAACCAATTATGTTAATATCACACTAATCATTTCATGCCATCAAATAGTTCTAGTTTTAATTCTCAAGTTCTAATTTTATTCTCAAAATCCAACTTATATAATTCAAATTACAACTTCAACAGCCAACAACACCAAATGGGCCACGCACAAATAAATCACAGAGCCCACAAGAAATCCACACGGATTAGAACAGAGGGACGAGCCCAGAAGGGGAAACAGGCCTGACGGCCCAGAGTGAAAACACACAGCCCACAGGGAAACAAAACAGGATCCAAGCGGATCCGGACAACAACGGGTTTCGGGGATCAAGTCCGAAACCCAAACAGAAAACACGATCCAACCCAAAAACACAGGAACTTTACTCAAAAGACCCTGAATTATTTTATTTACTTAAAATTTACCTAATAGTCCCTAATAACAGGTTTTAATATAAATAGATCCTAAAGCAGTTCAAATACATTTATGAATAAGTCCCTGACAGCAAAACACTTTACCAAGAAGTCCCTGGCCTTAACAGATCACGTACCAGACTGGTACAAGGCCTGAACCAGCCCTGTACCATGAACCAGAGGCAACAAACCACACCACAAAGTCTCACATAGGCCTCACAACACAAGTCCTAAGCTTTACCAATTAATATCCACATCTAAACAGATTTTGAGGTGTTTTAAATTACTAAACAAATCAACAGCAAGCATACAAGCCAAGGAACACACTATTAACAGATTTCAGCAGAGCAAAAGTAAACTTCTGACAAGCACAAACATTCAACAGCTGACAAGTCTAGTTCAAGCAATTCCAAACATGCACAAGTCCAAATTAAGACTTCTAGCAATCAATCAGTTCAAACGATATCACTGATAGCATTAAAAACAGATCAGTCTGAGCCACAGACATGCGCATTGATTAACACAGCTCAGACACCATTCAAACAACAGGTCAAGTATCACAAAACACAGATCGATATCAAACATCTCAAGCTTTAGTTAACTCACAGAATCAAGCCACAGAAACCAAGAACGAGAGGGAGGAATTACCAAATCGGGAGGGGGAAGAGGAAGCAAGTAGGGAGGAGAAGCAAGTTAAGTCAGCACCACCACTGCACCTCCCGTCAGCTCCACCGCCTAACCTCGTCGACCGCCGCCGCCGTCTCCACCCCAATCGCCAGCCTCCACCTCTCTCTCTCTCTTACTCTTTCTTTTATTTCCTTTCTTTGTATCTGTTCTGTGCTGGGTCTGAGTAGAGAGAAGAGAGAGGGGTGGCTTAAATGGAATGGAGATGGAGAGTGGGGGCAATTGAGCTGCTGAGGTGGCAGAGGGAGAGGGGGCAAGAGATGTGATGGTAGGGTTTGGGTCCAGGGTGAATTTCTCGGTTTGTGAGAAATTAGGGGACAAGACCAGGCACCATGTGGGGGCTCCAATCGGATTGGACGAGAGGAAGAGGTGTGGAGCAGAGAGGGGACAGAGCAACAAGCTGTCGAGAGGGATTCGAGTGGGGTCTCAGCCAATCGACAGGAAGGGAGGAGTGGGGTCGAGTGTTGCTAGGAGGGACAGAGAGAGAGAGAGAGCGCGGCTTGGGGAGAGAGCCAAGGAGAGTGGGGTCAAGAGCTCTGCCAGAGGCGAGAGAAAGAGGGAAAGAAGAGCGGATTTCTCGGATTGGTGAAACACGAGAGAAAACGCGGAAAAGAGGGGAACGGGTGAAGGAGATGACCCGTTTCGGAAAATAAGGGAGAGAGGAGAGATAAAGGAGATATAGGAGAGGAGAGATGAGTTGAATCGGACGGCTCAGATAAATCATGATTTTCTAAACTCAATCAAACGGTCCAGATTTAGGGATTTCTAGGAATTGATTATAACAACAGTAGAAAATGGATTTTAACACAAATTCCAACTCAAACTAGTTTATTAAAATAGTTATTTGAATTTCTATAATATAAATTAGGGATTTGAGTAATAAGTTTTTATGAAAAAATTTTTTGTACATGGCCGAAATTTAATTCTTGTATCGGATTCGAAACGCAACTGACTTCTAAGTTAATGGGAGTTGATGATCTGCTAATTATCTGAGTGTGATTTTTTAATAATATTTATTCATATTTATTTGTTTGCTTGAAGATTTTCATTTTATTAGATTAACTTATAATTAATATTTTTCGGGTTTTTACATAGATGAAATGAAATAAGAATGGAATTGCAATGATTGTTAGTCTCCAACATGTATTAATTCCATTTAATTAATTTTTTAAACAACGGTCTTAATCAATGACCAAAGTAAAGGTAATAATAAAGATAATAAAGGAAATGGCAAGTCTCATACAATTGCAAAAATCATTTAATGAGCGGTTACAGAACAAAATAAATCTCAATCATTATATCTTTCTCTAATTGAAACGTACAATAAACTCAATTAATTAATTAATTAAATGTCGATGAATCTATGGAATTTGTATGATAAAACTGTAGCGGTTGAAAAAGGTATGTGGAAAAAAATATATCTGAATAACACACACACAAACATATATATATATAATAAATAATATTCGCCGTACTGGTAACCGTGCCCTGGCAATTGCTGTAGCTGGCATCTCCCTTCCCTTCATCATGGGAGTAGGTATGTACATGCTGATTTAATAAATAATATTCTATATTGTATGGCATGGTATGGTACACCGTGTTTATTAAAATAAGTAAGTTTGGTTTGGAGTGGTTCTTTTAATTATAGGCTGAGCACGTTCAAAATTCGCATTATAAAGCAGCATGACAGTTTCTGTTTATCCAGCTTTATTTATCTTTAGAGGATAAAAAATATAACAGTAATATGGAAAGAAAATGATGTTTACTAAACAACAAACGCATCTAAGGTCTAATGCACTTGATCATTGCTTTAATAATAGGGACTTCTGTGGTGCTACGCAAAACTATCGCTGAGGGTGCTCGAGAAACCCCATTCCTAGTCTTCATGGGGGTGGCTCTATCCATTACCGCCTTCCCAGTACTTGCACGTATTTTAGCCGAACTTAAACTCCTCACCACTGATATTGGCCGCATGGCCATGTCAGCCGCTGCAGTAAACGATGTTGCAGCATGGATTCTTCTTGCACTGGCCATTGCTTTGTCGGGTAATGGGTCCCCCCTTGTCTCTGTCTGGGTCCTCCTAACGGGAGTAGCATTTGTCATCTTTGTGGCCTTGGCTGTCAGACCATGTCTTAAGTGGATGGCAAGCCGTTCACCTCAGGGAGAGCCCGTGAAGGAGAGTTATATTTGTGCAACCCTAGTAGGTGTTCTGGCTGCTGGGTTCGTAACCGACACAATTGGCATTCATGCACTTTTTGGCGCATTCATTGTGGGCATTGTTGTGCCAAAGGAAGGGCCCTTTGCTGGGGCACTTATTGAAAAGGTGGAGGATCTGATTTCTGGGCTATTCCTCCCTCTCTACTTTGTGTCGAGTGGGCTCAAAACTAATGTAGCCACAATAAGTGGCGCACAATCATGGGGGCTGCTGGTTCTTGTCATTGCAACTGCATGTATAGGCAAGATTGGTGGTACCGTGCTTGTGTCCCTGGCAGTGAAAATACCAGCACGAGAAGCCCTCACCCTTGGTATCTTGATGAACACAAAGGGGCTTGTGGAGCTTATTGTTCTCAACATCGGCAAGGATCGCAAGGTGCTAAATGATGAAACATTTGCAGTTTTGGTGCTGATGGCGCTTTTCACCACCTTCATAACTACTCCAATTGTTATGGCTATTTACAAGCCAGCCAGGCAGGCCCCTGCATACAAGCACCGGACAATCCAGAGAGCCAACAAGGAAAGTGAGCTACGCATTCTTGCTTGCTTCCATGGAAACAGGAACATCCCGACTCTAATCAACCTCATAGAGTCATCTCGTGGGACCCAGAAACAAGGTCTTATTGTGTACTCCATGCATCTGATGGAGTTATCAGAGCGGTCTTCTGCAATCTCAATAGTGCACAAGGCACGCAGGAATGGGATGCCGTTTTGGAACAAGAACAGTGATGATGGCACCGACCAAGTTGTGGTTGCCTTTGAGGCATACGAGAAACTGAGTAATGTATCTATTAGGCCAATGACAGCCATCTCTGACCTACAGACGATCCATGAAGATATCATAGCTAGTGCTGAGCAGAAAAGGGCAGCGCTAATCCTCCTTCCGTTCCACAAGCTTCAACGTGTCGATGGGTCAATGGAAACCATAGGTCATGCCTACCATTCTGTCAATCAACATGTCTTGCGCCATGCTCCATGCTCGGTTGGGATCTTGGTAGACCGCGGGCTTGGTGGCAGTGCTCAAGTATCATCCAGAGAATTGTCATACACCATTGGTGTTCTCTTCTTTGGTGGGCCTGATGACCGGGAGGCACTCTCCTATGCCTCCCGCATGGCAGAGCATCCAGGCATAGATTTAGTTGTCCTGCGATTTATTGTCAACTCAACAGATGGTGAGAGCATCAGTGTATCTGTGGATGACTCAGAGGGCTCTAGCGCTGATGAGAAGTTTCTCAATGAATTACGTGCAAAAGTGGCTGCTGGCAACCAATCAATCACTTTTGAGGAGAAGACAGTGAGACGAAAGGAAGAGGTGGTGGAAGCTGTCAAAGCCATCGGCCGGTGCAACCTATTTGTGGTGGGGCAAAAGCCACCATGCATGCCATTAACCCAAAGGAATGACTGCCCAGAGTTGGGGCCAGTTGGATCTTACCTGGCAGCTAGTGAATTTTCAGCTGTTGCATCTGTGCTTGTAGTTAAACAATTTGATCCAACGGCCCCCAGAGATTCCTTTACAATCGAGGGGTCATCTAGTGAAGATACAGATGTCCCAAATACCCCTGCTACCTCCAGTTATGCAAAATAAAATTGTTTATTGGAGATGATATAATGAAAAGTTTGTGTGCTTGTGTCTGTTCATTAATATGCATATGCAAGTCTCTTTTGCCATAAGGGTTGTATAAGATTTAAGTTGTTTAGTAAATATCTCTGCTGTAATTGAAAGGTAAATAGTAAATTTAGCTCGCAGCAAAATTCAATTGTCCTTCAACTTGGCAGATTTTGCTTGGGTACGAAAGTCCATTTTTATTGGCCATAATACAGTTTCATGCAAGATTATATTATTTACAGTTTTATGCATTGAATGTAAGAAATGATGAAAGTTAGTACTCATGCTATGCTTATGCTAATGACTTTATGGTTGCAAAAGATTCCTTAAGCCCAAATTTGCATTTGTAATTAGAGAGAGAAATAAAATTGCCATGAAATGCTCTAAATCATGCAGACCAAATTATAGGATAGAACAAGAAAAAACAATGTTGACATGACCATTCTAGACAATATAAAGCACCAAAAAACTTATATATCAATTTCAAAGTGAAGGTCATATATTTAATTCATTAGCTCATAGCAAACATAATCTACACATGGTTTTTCCCAGATAACTCCTGACCCCCAACCCACCACGGTGCTCTCTCTCTCTCATTTGTTCGCTCGCAGTAATTGATACACATGATCCATGCAAATTTTCATTTATCAAATAATAATCTCATTACACCGTTAAAAATATAGCCTCTTTTTACCGTGTCATCTCTTACAAACTTCTCATCTGGCTCAAACCCTTTCTCTTTCAACTCCTGAAGTAACTTCTTTCCTTCTTCAAACTTCTCTTCTGATACATAACCCTCAAAGACTGACAGGAAGGTTGTGACATTCGGCTTCATGCCACGCGTCACCATCTCAATCAAATACTTGCCAGCTTCAGTCAATTTACTCTCTTTCACCAGCCCTTTGATGACACAATTATATATATATTGTGTTAGAAACTTGCCTTTTTTTAGACTATTTACTCAAACAATGCAGTTACAAGTTACAACCAATTCACTAATTAAAGCATTTGGCATGTAATGTTTCACTTGGGCATTTTTTCAAACATCTCTAATGCATAACATAACATACTTCCACTTCCACCAATGTTTCCCTCGCTAAATTAACTGCTAACCATACATTATACTGATACATATAAATTAGGAAAGAAAAAAAGAAGAGAAAGCGCACCTTTAATCAGAACAGAAAAGGTATACGCATTAGGCAACACACCACAAGCGAGCATCTTCTCGTAAGTCCTGATGGCACTCTTCCAGTGGTCCCCACCAGCATTGACATAGGCTTCTATGACTGCCGTGTGGGCCACCACATCAGGCATTGTCTGTTTGTCTTTAATCACACTAAACAATTCGAGCGCCTCGTGCGTACGCCCGTCCTTAGACAATCCGTCGAACATCTTGATCGCATAATTAGTTAACCCTTCGGTGCGCATATTAAAAAAGACCTCTTGGAGGTTTGTCGGGTCGGAGGGTTCGGGCACAGCGGGCTTGTTGCTAAACGGGTCGTATGGTGGTGGGAGCTTCGACTTGTCGATGGGAGGAGATTGCGAATCGGATTCAGATTCTGGTTCGGAGTCGGACCAGTCGAAAGAGGAAGGGTTGTTGGTAAAACGGGAGGTGGGAGGAGAGGAGGAGGAGGTGGTGGAGAAGGGACGAAGTGAGTAAATGGGTTTCAGCGAGCGGAGACGGGTTGAAGTGAGTAAGGATCCGATTCGAGAAGCCATGCCTGGTGTTGGATTTTGGTGGGAATGAAAGGGTAAGGTTTAGTCGTTAAATACTTAAATCCAACAGCAGAGGATTCGACTATTTTGTAGTGAACTGAGTAACTGACAGCGGGTCCAATTAATTGATTGATAAACTCTAAGCACCTTTTTTTAGGTTGTAAACTGACAACGGTTTCAATTATTTTTTCTTTTATACGGAACATAAAGGCATACTGATTTTTAAATTACAGGCATAATTTTACGGTTTTCTTCCAAAATAACATAAAAAATAAAACAAATTTTTTTTGTTCTTTTTCTTTGTTTTTAAAAAACTAAAATAAAAGTTAATTTGGTCGATAGCTATAATGTTTTATTTCAAAATATATTTTCTGAAATAAATTATCAATACAATTATGTTTAATTATTTTTTTTTAAAAAATACCTTTTAACTAGCTATAAATTTGCATTTATGCAATAGACAATTCAGCTTCACTACGGAAATTACAATGAAATTTTTTTTTTTGGGAAAAAAAAATATATTGTAAATATTAGATAGAATTAGAAATAAAGTTTCCAAATGTACGACTATTCTTCCTCTTGCTATCCGAGAGATTTTCCGATTAATAAAAATCTAAAGATTTCAATCTACAATAAAAAAATTTGAACTCGTACTCTTTTGTTTGAGAAGGTCACTGACACAAGCAGCACAATCATATTCTTTAACAAAGGTTTGCCCTACTTGGCTTTCTGCTCTGATGATTGGGAGTCGCTTGATGGGGGATCTATGTACGAGGTGGTAACGGTTTGGCCACTTCAAGATAAACTTGGGGTTGGACCACATTATAGAATACTGATGTGTAAGCTGGATGATGGCAAGCTTAAGGTGGTCACTAACGTTTTCAAGAGGCCACAAAATTGTCAACCCGCATGGCCTATGTGGTTTGAGGCTTTGAGCCAAGCCCTTTTTAGCTGTTTGAGTAGATGAATCTGGTATGCTTCTTTCTTAATCGAGTATTTCATAATTTCTTGTTGCTTAACGCACCATGTGAGACAACTAATAAAAATACCTTGTGGTTTTATTAATGACTTCAAATTCACTGGTTGTTACCAGTACCTTATTTTTCTGATAAGGTAACATTTTTGGTGTGTGGAAGTAAAAATATGATGTACACTATCTGTTAACTTCATAAGAACTTTTACAGGTTCTTTTGGCATGTCAATCAATCAGAGAACCTGTCATTAGGACAGATATATGGTTCATTCGTTTTAATTATTCCTGAAATCTATTGTTTTCATGAAATAGAAGGTCTAAATAAAAAAATCAGATATCAGTTTCATAAGTAATTAATATTATCAAAACTAGATGCGTGTCATGCTTCAGAAAGCTTGCTACTAACCTAGTTAAAAGTGTGGCTGCACATGTATGATTTTGTGACACCAAGAAATTAAGACGGTTTATCGTTTTTTGATCGTTCTATTGGACGAAACAGTTAGCGCAAAAAAAATATTTGTTTCGTTATAAGAACAGAACGCAACACGCAAAGGACAAAATTATTTTGTCCTTTAACGAAACGATCAACGCAAGATCCTTATTTTGTGATCGTTTGCGACCTTATGCAGCCCTAGGAGGGGGTAACATAAGAGGCCAGCGCCTTACTGCTAACGGGCCAGGTTCTGAAATTGAAAGTCTGAATCTGGGCTCGTATAAATGGGTGAACTCGTTAGTTTCCAACCCTAGCTGATTTAACGTTCCCTAGTGCGGAAGTCCGAACGATAATTTCTTTATATTATATTGTATATATACATTTACAGGTGTGATATACACCATTCACTAATTTACCATCCAATTAGACTAGGGATTGAAATTGGGTCATTATAGACTGTCTGGACGTGCTGACGTCATTATTTTCGTGTGGTGACGTCATCAATTTTTTTGCAAAAAAAAAATAATAATTTAGCGCGCTAACGTCATCAAATGGACGGATTTTGTGTTCAATTAGATGCATTAAGAGATTAGTTAAACTAGTTAAGTGTTAAGTTAGATGCAATGGTAATATGACATTTTGGTTTTGATAATGACCATAAAGGATAAGTTAAACTGCGTTACGTGTTTAGTTAGATGCATTCGTAAATAAAATGAAAACTTTCAACACCAAATTGAATAATTACAACTATAAACTGAACACTTACAACAACAAAACAAATATGAACACGTTAAGGGATGAGTTATATTGAGTTATGTATTTAGTTATATGCATTGGTAATATAACGGTTTGGTTCTGATATGATGTAAATACGAACATTTAAAATAACAAAACAAACACTTACAACAACAAAACGAAGAGACACGAATATTAATTAAATAAAACACAACAAAAACAAATAGAATAAACAAACCAAACGCTTACAACAACAAACCAAACACTTACAACCCCTGCAGCATTAATTCCCACAATAGCCTCTGTACCTTTTTTTGTTCCCTTACGACCCATTTCAACCCCAGAATCATAATTCAAAGCTTTCTTCTCTTCATCATTTACGGTAGAAATTGCCCGAGCATTGTTCCTACGACCTCTTACTATAGGATCACCTTCAAGTTTGTTATCGCTATGAATTCCCTTCCACAGCCTTCTGTACCACAATCTTTACCCCAAGTCCCCAAGCTTGGTTTTCTCACCAATTTCAAGAACGTCCTCATCCGAGATAGGTATTGTCACACCCCGAGAGAGCATTTTTTTTTCTCAGAATGTACACAACTTAACAGCAATCATAAATTGAGCATCATTAAAATAATAAAGTCTCAAATACAAAATCAGGTCCATCCGACCCTAAACGAGTTTATAATCTCGCAGCGGAAAACATACTAAAATAACAAACTTTCTGATAATATCTAATAAATAATCTTAAACTACTCATAATTAAAAATTAAATAACTTCTAAATTAATTCCACACAGCGGCTCCAGCTATTAGCAATAATCTTACTCCAACACTGTCTCTGTGGATTAAAAATGGGGGTGAGTGTAATTTTCAACTCAGTAGGAACAATCTCGACTTCCAACCTCTGGAAGTCAATCGGAGATAAATTCAAAGATTATATAATTTAATAAATCAACTTAATGAAATGCATCGAAATTCAACTACTTGTCAACACAATAAACTGTGTACTTTCTTTGGAATATATCAAAATAATCATCATAAAAAGTATTTTATTTTGGGGAACCAACGTCATCAACATACTTTGGCCACACTTTGGAATGGATCCAGACTACTTCAGTAAGGAACCATTTCGCACTCCCAACACCGATGGAGTGGCATTTCCACCTGCCACAGTGGAAATACGTTCCTTCTAACACCCTGAAGGAACCGACTTCCGCCACGTCTGACGGACTACTAATCCCGAAGGAATCGCCAACCAGGTACCGGTTAAATATAATCAGTTCTCCTCGTGTGAAATTTTAATCATCAATTCTATTGACTTCCCCATAAAACATACTTTCACCTTAATAAATTTCATATATCACCAATTTGTAATCATACAAAAATAGTATAAAGTTTTTAAATAAATAACGTACTAGTTATGTAATCGTTAAATAATTAATGAAATGGAACATACTAGTCTCATATTATTCATAAATGCTAGTAATATTATCATAATCAGTTCTGAAAATTTTATAATGTATAAGTTTTACTCAAAATAAATTACTAATAGCAAGGTTGAATATTTAAAATAAGAAATATTATTTGTTTGAATATAAAATCATTATATCCTTTGATTTCTAAAATCAAAATGACATATATTATATTTATATTGACTCATAAAGTTATAATAAGGTTCTAGAACTTTTTACCAGCTGTCCAACGAATCAAAATTTACTAAAATCGGAGTTAAAATGAAAGAGTTATGATATTTCAAAGTATGCATGGAAACCAAATGAAATTTCAGAAATTCAAAAAAAAAATAAACTTCATCAATGGGATTCGAACTTGGGTTTGGGCTGCAAAACGCCTTAAACACTCAAGCAGAGCCAACTGGGCTACGAACGTGTTTGTTAAATAACAGGAAATAGTTTTATTTAAACTTATTTGTCGAACCTTTCTTCTCCAAACAGAAGGCCGCGTTTTTAACAGTTTCAAACATGTTTTTCATTTCACTTCTATAAAAGTTTTCAACTGTGTTGGATTACCATTCTAACTCAAATAAACTATCTTTCTACCACTTATTTAGTATCAAAGTAACAAAATGGGATTGAAATTCAAAAGGAAGAGAATGGAACAACAAAGGTCGGGACGGCCCCTACCTTAACGACGAACTCTTCGGGGAGACACCGTACGCCCTTCCTGCTATAGCCCGCTCCTGCCCAAACTTCTTCTCGCTCTCTCAAACTCTCTGAACTCGTTTATTTGTGATTTTGATTTGGTTTGAGAACTTGATGAACCATGCACCTCTATTTATAGCTAAGGTTTTCATCTACCAAACTCCCATAATTTACACATGCTATTTACAACCGATTTCGGCTTTTACAAGTTCACACTATGCAGTTGCAAAGTTTTACCATCTTCTTCTCGCATTAATGGCTATGTCTAATCATGTTTCACCATGAACACCACATGTTTGTTGAAATGCCTGAGAGAAGGCCGAGATTATTGACCATTTTAACACTTTTTTGTGTGAAATCAGTAGCCCACACTTCTCTTACGGCTATGTAAATAGTTGGGCGGCTAGATTAGGCTATTACCTCATGTGTTAAATGGATTTGTATATGTTAACATTTGAATGACTGTTATGTGTTTGACAGAATGCTTAAATGACTAACATATCATGCTTATTCATTAGTATTGGTTTAGAATTAAGCTACTATTATAACATCCTTCCCCCCTTAAGAAATTTCGTCCTCGAAATTTGACATACCTTAAATGAAGAGATATGGATACTTCTCTCGAACTTCATCTTCACGTTCCCAAGTTGCTTCATTATCATTGTGGTGTTGCCAGCGCACTTTCACTAATGATATCACCTTATTACGCAACACATGCTCCTTTCGATCTAAGATTTGAGCTGGTTGTTCCACATAACTCACATCCTCACGTACATTTAGGGGTTTGTATGTAAGAACATGAGATGGATCTGAAACATATTTCTTTAGAAGCGACACATGAAAAACATTATGGATATTTGCCAAAGACGGTGGCAAAGCAATTCTGTAGGCAACCGGTCCAATTCTTTCCAAAATTTCAAATGGACCGAAATATCTGGGTGCAAGTTTGCCTTTCTTTCCAAACCTCATTACTCCTTTAGAAGGTGACACCTTAAGAAATACATGTTCTCCTATTTTGTATTCAGTGTCACGTCTTTTCTTATCTGCATAACTCTTTTGTCTGCTTTGTGCTGCTAGTAATCGTTTTCTAATGAGTTGCACCTTTTCATTAGCCATCTGTACCATCTCTGGCCCAAGTAATTTCTTTTCTCCTACTTCATCCCAACATACTGGAGATCGACATTTTCGACCATAGAGTGCTTCATATGGAGCCATTTGTATACTAGAATGATAACTATTATTATATGAAAATTCTACCAATGGTAAATGTGAATCCCAACTTCCAGAAAATTCTAGCACACATGCTCGTAATAAATCCTCTAATATTTGAATTGTTCGTTCAGATTGTCCATCTGTTTGGGGGTGAAAAGCAGTACTAAAATGAAGTCGAGTCCCTAGAGCTTCATGTAACTTTTTCCAAAAGTTTGAGGTAAATCGGGGATCTCGATCTGAAATGATACTAACTGGAACACCATGGAGTTTCACAATCATTTCAATATAAAGCTCGGCCAACTTATCCATGGAATATGTCACTTTAATTGGAATAAAATGAGCCGATTTAGTTAAACGATCCACAATCACCCATATCGCATCATATCCTTTCTTAGTTCTTGGTAACCCTGTTACAAAATCCATTGTTATTCTTTCCCATTTACATTCTGGAATGCTAATGTTTTGTAACTTTCCAGCAGGTACTTGATGTTCTGCTTTCACTTGTTGGCATACTAGACATTTTGATACGTATTCTGCAACATCTCTTTTCATTCCATTCCACCAAAATTTCTCACGTAAATCCCTATACATTTTGGTACTACCTGGGTGTATTGCAAATTTGGACTTGTGTGCTTCATCCATTAACTTTATTTTTAATTCAAGATTATTAGGCACACAAAGTCGACCATAAAATTTGACAATATTCTTATTTTCCAATTCAAATCCAAGTTTCTCTCCTTTTATTAACTCGTCTTTAATTGATTGTAAATAGGGGTCTTCCAATTGAAACTTCTTGATTTTAGTGATAAGTTCAGGTTCGGCTCTTAAACTAGCCAAAAATCCATGATGAGTTTCTGCTACTGCTTTCAAGTGTAAATCACTTATCCTTTTTAACGTTTTCCATTTTTGCACTAAGAGATTTGCCGCATAACCGGCAGTCTTTCGACTCAATGCATCTGCTACTACATTTGCCTTTCCTGGATGGTACTTGATTGTACAATCATAATCTTTTAAAAAGTCCATCCATCTCCTTTGTCTCATGTTCATCTCCTTTTGAGTGAAAATATATTTTAAACTTTTATGATCTGTGAATATCTCAAAAGTTTGCCCATAAAGATAATGTCTCCAAATTTTAAGGGCAAAGATAATGGCAGCAAGTTCCAGATCATGAGTGGGATAATTTTTCTCATGGTTCTTCAATTGTCGCGAGGCATAGGCCACCACCTTTCCATGTTGCATTAGCACACATCCTAATCCATTGATAGATGCATCGCTATAGATCGCAAATCCTTCTCCACCGGTTGGTATCACCAAAACTGGTGCACTGGTCAATCTAGCTTTCAGTTCTTCAAAACTTCTTTCGCAAGCACCACCCCAATCGAACTTCACATTCTTCTGGGTTAATCTCGTTAATGGTGCGGCTATTTTAGAAAAATCCTCTACAAATCTCCTATAATAGCCAGCAAGACCAAGAAAACTCCGAATTTCTGAAACATTAGTTGGTCTTTTCCAGCTTAAAACCGCTTCTATCTTTTTTGGATCAACAGATATCCCAGCACTAGATATCACATGTCCCAAAAACATTACCTCACTAAGCCAAAAATCACATTTGCTTAGTTTGGCATAAAGTTTTTCTTTTCTTAGTGTCTCTAAAACAATTCTTAAATGTTGTTCATGTTCCTCTTGACTTTTAGAATATATCAGAATGTCATCAATGAATACGATAACAAACTGATCAAGATAAGGTCGGAACACTCTATTCATGAGATCCATGAATGCAGCTGGTGCATTGGTCAAGCCAAAAGGCATAACCAAGAATTCATAGTGTCCGTATCGGGTTCTAAAAGCAGTTTTAGGGACATCTTCTTCGTGAATCTTTAGTTGATGATAACCAGATCTCAAATCTATTTTAGAATAGACCTGAGTATCTTGAAGTTGGTCAAATAAATCATCAATTCGGGGGAGAGGGTATTTGTTCTTTACAGTCGCCTGGTTGAGTTGTCGATAGTCAATACACAATCTCATCGAGCCATCTTTCTTCTTAACAAAAAGGACCGGAGCACCCCACGGTGAGGTACTAGGACGGATGAAGCCCTTATCTAAGAGCTCTTGCAGTTGCTTCTTTAACTCCTCTAACTCCACAGGCGCCATTCGATATGGTGCTTTTGAGATAGGTTTTGTGTTGGCAACAAGATCGATTGTGAATTCTATCTCTCTATTTGGTGGTAATCCAGGTAGATCTTCAGGGAAAACATCAGGAAATTCTCTAACTATAGGTATGTTTTGAATATCAAGTTTTTCATTTTGATTTACTGTTATGAAAGTCAAATATCCTTTGCAACCTTTCGCCAACAATTGAGTGGCTTGAATTGCGGATATTATTATTGGGGTTTCTTTCCTCTCTCCTACTAATTTGAATGGTACACGCCCTGGGGGATTGAATGTAACCATTTTTCGGTAACAATCAACACTAGCATGGTAAGTGAATAACCAATCCATGCCTAGAATGGCATCAAAATCTCGAAAATCTAATAATATCAGGTTTGCTAACATTGATTCTTCTCCAACTCTAACCTCACAAGATTTGAATACACGATCGGTTAATAGAGAGTCTCCAACAGGTGTGCCAACTAACAACTTAGTTTCTAGGGATTCGTGTTTTCTTCCTAGTTTTTGTGCAAATGAAGGTGACACAAATGAATGTGTGGAACCGGGATCAATCAAAATTCTAGCAGGTACATCACAAATAAGAATTATACCTTGGATAACAGATCCTGATGCTTGAACATCTTGTTCAGTTAGTGCGAATACTCGTGCATGACCTCCCATCTTCTGTTGAGGGTAGTTCTTGTGTTGGGTTTGATTCTTCTTAGGACATTCTCGTGATAAATGCCCTGGTTGATAACAGTTGTAGCAAACTGGTTTGTCGAAAGAACATGCATTTGACATATGGTCTGGCTTGCCGCACTTAAAGCATGTTGCTCTCTTCTTCTCTATGACTCCATTCTTCTGTGGGTTCTGGCGCTTGTCTACGTTCTGCTTTTGGTTATTCTTCAAATTCCTTCCTTCACGCTGTAGTCGAGCCTTGTGATTTTCTTCAACAATCAATGCCTTATTGACTACTAAGGCATAGTCCGTCAATTCAAATACCGCCACTTTCTCCTTAATTGCAGGATGGAGTCCCCGCTCAAAATGTTTCGCCTTTAATTCTCGTGTTGCGATTAAATGAGGGGCAAAACGAGATAGTTCATTAAATGATTCTTCATACTCTTGTACGCTTCTACTACCTTGTGTGATAGTGAGAAACTCTTCAGCCTTCTTATTTCGGACACTCAAAGGAAAGTATTGTTCGTAAAAAGATTCGCGGAAATTCTCCCATGTTATAGGAATATCATCTACAAAAGTTCGCCTTTTCGTACTCCACCAAGCATCTGCATTACCTTCCAAGACGAAGGTCACAAATGCAACCTTTTCTTGGTCAGTACAGTTGATCGCCTCAAATGTTTTCTCAACTTGGCGAATCCATCTTTCTGCAATGAGAGGGTCTGATCCACCAGAGAAAGGTTTTGGACCCAAACTCTTGAATTGATTCAGCTTTCCATTGGCTCCTCCAGTCGGGGTAAACACTTCACTTGAGGATTGTTGACGACCAATTAATTGCACCAACGAATCCTGTGTTCGTTGTTGTCGCTCGAGTAATTCCATGAATTGGTCCATTCGTCCCATCTCAGCATTCGAGTTGCTATCATGTTCTGGAGTAGGATCAGGGACAACTCCTTCCGTCACTCCTGTCGCACGGTTGGCATGCAAATTCATCCTTCCGTTGACAACAGGTGGTGTTTCAGCACCAAAAGGAACACGTGCGGTACGCTTTCTCCTACCAGCCATATCGACCTAGGGTAATAATTAACTTAGTTAAATCGTCACTCACTAAATAATTTGAGACACCAGGAAAAATCATCTTAATTATGCTCTGATACCATTAAAAGCTGTCACACCCCGAGAGAGCATTTTTTTTTCTCAGAATGTACACAACTTAACAGCAATCATAAATTGAGCATCATTAAAATAATAAAGTCTCAAATACAAAATCAGGTCCATCCGACCCTAAACGAGTTTATAATCTCGCAGCGGAAAACATACTAAAATAACAAACTTTCTGATAATATCTAATAAATAATCTTAAACTACTCATAATTAAAAATTAAATAACTTCTAAATTAATTCCACACAGCGGCTCCAGCTATTAGCAATAATCTTACTCCAACACTGTCTCTGTGGATTAAAAATGGGGGTGAGTGTAATTTTCAACTCAGTAGGAACAATCTCGACTTCCAACCTCTGGAAGTCAATCGGAGATAAATTCAAAGATTATATAATTTAATAAATCAACTTAATGAAATGCATCGAAATTCAACTACTTGTCAACACAATAAACTGTGTACTTTCTTTGGAATATATCAAAATAATCATCATAAAAAGTATTTTATTTTGGGGAACCAACGTCATCAACATACTTTGGCCACACTTTGGAATGGATCCAGACTACTTCAGTAAGGAACCATTTCGCACTCCCAACACCGATGGAGTGGCATTTCCACCTGCCACAGTGGAAATACGTTCCTTCTAACACCCTGAAGGAACCGACTTCCGCCACGTCTGACGGACTACTAATCCCGAAGGAATCGCCAACCAGGTACCGGTTAAATATAATCAGTTCTCCTCGTGTGAAATTTTAATCATCAATTCTATTGACTTCCCCATAAAACATACTTTCACCTTAATAAATTTCATATATCACCAATTTGTAATCATACAAAAATAGTATAAAGTTTTTAAATAAATAACGTACTAGTTATGTAATCGTTAAATAATTAATGAAATGGAACATACTAGTCTCATATTATTCATAAATGCTAGTAATATTATCATAATCAGTTCTGAAAATTTTATAATGTATAAGTTTTACTCAAAATAAATTACTAATAGCAAGGTTGAATATTTAAAATAAGAAATATTATTTGTTTGAATATAAAATCATTATATCCTTTGATTTCTAAAATCAAAATGACATATATTATATTTATATTGACTCATAAAGTTATAATAAGGTTCTAGAACTTTTTACCAGCTGTCCAACGAATCAAAATTTACTAAAATCGGAGTTAAAATGAAAGAGTTATGATATTTCAAAGTATGCATGGAAACCAAATGAAATTTCAGAAATTCAAAAAAAAAATAAACTTCATCAATGGGATTCGAACTTGGGTTTGGGCTGCAAAACGCCTTAAACACTCAAGCAGAGCCAACTGGGCTACGAACGTGTTTGTTAAATAACAGGAAATAGTTTTATTTAAACTTATTTGTCGAACCTTTCTTCTCCAAACAGAAGGCCGCGTTTTTAACAGTTTCAAACATGTTTTTCATTTCACTTCTATAAAAGTTTTCAACTGTGTTGGATTACCATTCTAACTCAAATAAACTATCTTTCTACCACTTATTTAGTATCAAAGTAACAAAATGGGATTGAAATTCAAAAGGAAGAGAATGGAACAACAAAGGTCGGGACGGCCCCTACCTTAACGACGAACTCTTCGGGGAGACACCGTACGCCCTTCCTGCTATAGCCCGCTCCTGCCCAAACTTCTTCTCGCTCTCTCAAACTCTCTGAACTCGTTTATTTGTGATTTTGATTTGGTTTGAGAACTTGATGAACCATGCACCTCTATTTATAGCTAAGGTTTTCATCTACCAAACTCCCATAATTTACACATGCTATTTACAACCGATTTCGGCTTTTACAAGTTCACACTATGCAGTTGCAAAGTTTTACCATCTTCTTCTCGCATTAATGGCTATGTCTAATCATGTTTCACCATGAACACCACATGTTTGTTGAAATGCCTGAGAGAAGGCCGAGATTATTGACCATTTTAACACTTTTTTTGTGTGAAATCAGTAGCCCACACTTCTCTTACGGCTATGTAAATAGTTGGGCGGCTAGATTAGGCTATTACCTCATGTGTTAAATGGATTTGTATATATTAACATTTGAATGACTGTTATGTGTTTGACAGAATGCTTAAATGACTAACATATCATGCTTATTCATTAGTATTGGTTTAGAATTAAGCTACTATTATAACAGGTATGGCAACATATGCTTGAATTGGCGACCTGTTTAGGATCGTGCCATTGGAGGTGTCCAGATCAGAAACAAACCATCTAGAATCGGCCTAAACAAACCGGAAGCAGAGGTGTTTTTGAGATATACCCGGATCGCGCAACGTCAGATTGTTGTCCCTGATGACTCGACCGATATGGATGGTGGAATTGGGCTCGCAGATAAGAATTTCGCCCAACATCAATTAGTTATTGAAGAATTGGCCTTTGAGCACGGTTGGGATTTAAATGGAGGGATTTGAAAGATTTTGAAAATCTAATTCCGCCATCCATATCAATTAAGTTCTTCAATAACTAAACAAATTCTAGGAAATGGAGGGATTTGCGAGAATAGGTGTCTCCATGGTAGATCGGAGAAAGGAAACAGGAAACGACGGAGAGAAAATGGAGGGATTTGAAAGATTTTGAAAATTTTGGGGAGAACGAGATGAGATTGGATGGTATAAATAAAGAGCGAAGAGGCTCTTCGCTCTGTGGATGATTTGGATGATAAAAGGATGGATGGTAGATACCAATTACCTATACATTTATATATTTATATAAATATATATATATATATATATATATTTTTTAAATATCCAATAATATTACAATCCAGAATTTTTTTATATATTTTTTTGTTATTTAGACAAAATGGACTTCCAGTTTGTGACCTTTATCAACTATTTCAAAATGAACTTCCAGTTCTGTTTAAGCAAATTTTATCTCTCTTAAATAAAACATACATGATACAGTAGTTATGGAAGTGTTTCTGACCTTTGAAGGTACTTTATTTGGTATTTCTGGGTTCTTGCTTCTTAACAGTTTTCGTTTAGTTGTATAAATGCTGAACGTTACAAACAAGTGACTGATCAGTATACCATGCTATCAGTACCGATTCAAATTTTTGTTTTCAATAGTGCCTAATTCCAAAATAATGAAAGAAAGCTATATTGCTATTTACGTACCTAATTAGCATGACTGATACCTAAGTTTAAGATTTGGAATGATGTTATTTTCTATTTCAATTTGGATGGATTGCACGTTTTACATTAATTTCTGATCTTGGTAATACTTTTCTTTTGCAGGGGCAATTGGTAATAGGGGGAGGTTCGTCAGATGATTAAAAGCTTGATGTGTCAAATCTATCATTAGGTTTTAGGAAGTGCTTCTTTCAGCTATGTTATTGTTGGGAATTGCTCAGCACACGCCTCGCTTACTCATTCACTCCTCGTTGGACCAAAATACCCTCCCCTCTCCCATTTCGTTTTTCGCTTATTTTTCTCAGAACTTAGCGCTGGAGCTTGATTTCTCTCTCGCCTTGTTCCGGCTCCGCCTAACGACACACTTGGCCACTCTCCCTTCCGCTCGTTTTATCTGCGCAAACACTGGCCTCTTTCTTTCACCGAATTCGCATCTCTCTTCCGCTCGTGTTCGTAACGAAACCCTAGAAGTTCCATCGATCGGCTGAAACCGCCATGAGCGCCGCTCCAGTTCCACTTGGCAGCGGAGGCAAGGAGTTGTGAAAATCGCCTACTGATGGAATCTCTAACCTTCGATTTTCGAATCACAGCGACCATCTCTTAATTTCTTCTTGGATAAGGTAATAATTACTTGAAAGGATTTACTCAAATTGTCTCAACTTTTGTGGATCGGACAATCAAATATGCTTTTAGAGAAATTTGTAGGAACTACCATGTGGATCGGACAATCAAATATGCTTTTAGAGAGTGACGGTAACTGTACAGGGGTATTTTGGTCTTTTTTAAAAAATTAGGGAGTGAATGAGTAAGTTGAGCGTGGGCTGAGCAATTCCCGTTATTGTTGATTTCATTGTGCTGGTGTTATTTCGAATGTACTTTTTGGATTGGGATAGAGCTTATGGTAATTTCTCCCTATTGAACCTTGTTTTTGAATGAATTAGTCGCTGAATCTATTGTTCTTTTAGCTTTTGTTTTAGTTTGATAATGACGACTGAACCAAGGGTTTTGTTATGCTGGTAGGCGCTGAAAGAATGGAGTAGAAATGTATTAGAGAATGAAAAATTCAACCTCTTTCAAAAAGCTGAAAATAACGGAAAAATCAATTTTGTCCGATCTTTGCAAAAATTATTTTCCAGAGTTACAAAATAATTAGATATAATAAAAAATAAATATTTTTAGATTAGATGGTTGGAGGGAATATTTTCAAATTTGAAGATTAGGGGTGCGTTTGGTAATGGTTGGGTTAGTACTTTCCTTGGGTTAGCAAACTAACCTTGCTAATTTGGAATGCCAAATGAATCAAGGTTAGTTAGGTTAGTTGCTAAACTTTCACTACCCAACTAACCTAGCAAAATGGTGAGTTAGTTTCCCCTTGCATTCATGTGGAGAGAGAAATGATATAAAAGTTATTCTTTTCAATAATAATTAATAATTAATAATAATAAGTAATTAATAATTAATGATAGTTAATACAATAATAATTAAAGTAATTCATAATTAATAATAATAAGTAATTAATAATTAATAATATTTAATATAATAATAATTAAAGTAATTAATAATTCAAAATAAATAATAGTTATTGTAGTATGAATTATTAATTAATAATTAAAGAGGAATAATAGTAATTAGTAACTAATAATTAATAATAATTAGTAATTAATCATTAATAATAGTTAATATAATAATTAAAGTAATTTATAATTAATAATTCAAAATAAATAATAATTAATAATTATGGCAATATTTATAATAATTAATAATAATTATTGTAATATTAATTATTTATTAATAATTAATGAGGAATAAGAATAATTAGTAACTAATAATTAATAATAGTTGATATAATAATAATAATTAATAATTAATAATTCAAAATAAATAATAATATTAATTAATAATTGTGGTCATATTTATAATAATTAATAAGTTATTGTAATATTAAGTATTTAGAATAATAATAATTAGTAACTAATAATTAATAATATTTAGTAATTAATAATAGTTAACAAGTAATATAATAATAATAATTAAATTAATTAATAATTCAAAAATAAATAATATTAATAATTATAATAATATTTATAATATTTAATAATTGATATTAGTTATAGTAATAATAATTTGTAATTAAAAATAATTCTACAATTATAATAATAACGGTATTCAAAAATAGTTATTATATTAATGATAATAATAACTAAAAATGGTTTTTTTTTGTAATTTATAGTTAATAGTTAAAAATAATTTTTATTAAAATTAATAGTTATTAATAACTACTAATTAATAATAGATTAATAGTTAATAATAATTATACTACTAATAGTTGCTAACCTTAAAAATACTAACCTCAACATACCGCGTCAAACAACATTCACTAACCTTACTACCTCTCTAACCCCATCAAATCACTACCCTCACCATTCTACCCTTCTAACCCCAAAAAGTACTAAACTTACACCACTAACCGTACTAAATCTTGTTTTGCCAAACGCACCCTAGAGAGGGAAATTTCCTTAGTTATGATTTGATGGACCTGATATTTTCTGATTTAAAAATGCATGACTTATAACCTTTGATATTAAATGAAATAAACGGTTAGATCTACTTCTAAAAATTCATTTCGATTAATAGACCATATAATTTATAATGGCAGTGCGCTGCATTTCATAATTTTCAAGTTCAACTATTTGTTGACAAATAATACATCACCTTTGTTTAATATTATATGATATGATATATACAGCTTTGGCTTGCAAACTGTTGACGCCTTCGTGCCTGCACGGCTGCACCTCTCTGTTTAGCATAAATTGGAACATGATTGTAGCATTTCATTTTATAAACCTTTGATATATTTCTGGTTACTTTGGCTCTTCTTATGAAAACTCTACAATATGTAAAAACCTTTTATTAAATCAATCTAAATTTTTGTATACGTATAACAAAATTCACCATAGCAAAAGCATGAGGCTTAATTCGTATGAGATAATGAGAGGAATTGTAATGCACAACATGGTATATAATAATAAGTCGAACTTCGCTCCATGTGATCTCTTCTTCATTTGGTATCTTTATTTTTTTTTTTTTTAAATGTTAGGTGTCTTCATTCAAGTTGTAACCAAAAGATGCTGTAGAACGCCAATTTAGGTTCTCAGCCTTCAATTATCTTACTTCTGTCTCATTTTATTATAATAATATCGTTGTCCCAGTCTTGTCCCAGTAATAAGCACGACAATGCCCGATCAATAAAAATTTTAATTTATTCTACCTTCTCTCTCTACCTATTGTACATTTGTACCTACTAGGCTACTATTCCCACGATATTCTCCTCTGACTCCATCTCTAATGTCTCTTCACCAGTTCACCTTGTCCATCTCTCTTCACTCTGGCACACCAAAACCGAGCTCTGCTTCTCTCTGTCGCCAGCCTCTGTTTCCAACCGATCGGCACACTACCGGCACCACACTCATATTCATTTTGCCAGTTAGTTTTTAACTTTTAATTAATTCGATCTTACTGTAACCAAATTTCATCCAAAAAGGGGAAAAACAAGAAGAAGAGAGCTTGCATCATCTTTGATATTTCTTTTGGTGTTTTCTAAGATCTTTCCAATAACTTTTTAAAGAAAAACCCAAAATCCACGTTCTCCTTGTTTTCGTTGATCTCTAAATTTTTTTTTCCCCTGCTCTATAGCAACCTTACTGACACATTACACTTGAACTTCATCTTCAATTACCTGAACTCTTGCTCCCTGTCAAGAGTCAAACTGATGGAGGTGTTGAAAGCAACAGCCTCTTTGGTGCCTTGGGTCGACAGTAAAGTCGCTAAGCACGTGGCATATCCCTTTAAACTTCGCAGCAACATAAGAGACTTGGAGTCGGCCCTTGAAGAATTACTCGCTAGAAAAGAGGATGTCAAAACTGAGTTACTGAATGCTGAGCGTGAAAATGGAGCTCCAACAGTGGAGATTAATTTGTGGCTGAAGAAGGTAGATGCCATTGAACAAAAAGCAAAGGAGACCCATCAAAAGTACGAGCAACTGTGCCGGTGTATCTGGAATATCTCTCCTAATCCCTGGTTGAACTACAAAATCAGTAAAAGGGCGGCAAAGAAGCTTGAAGAGGTGATAGATTTGTACAAAAGAAAAGAGACTATTCCAATGATCATTCATATGCCGCCATCATTGGCCCCAGAGATGCAAGCTTCCTCATCAAAATCATCCAATCTAGAATCAACGCTAGAGAGCATTAGAGATGATGTGAACAATATCATTGGCATTTGGGGAATGGGTGGTATTGGGAAGACACATCTTTTGAAGCAGATCAATAATGAGCTCTCTAGAGATCATGCGTTCGACGTGGTAGTTTTTGTTACATGTTCCAAAGAGTGCGAAAACTATGAAGAGAAGGTCCAAAATGAAATAATTAATAAGCTTGGCTTATCCAAAAATGGTAGCATGGAACAAAAGCAAGGCACGATATACAACTTTTTGAGAGAAAAGAGCTTTGTGCTGCTTTTAGATGACCTATGGGACTGTGTAGATCTTGATACAATCGGGATACCAGACCGAAAGGAACTTCATACATGCAAACGAAAGGTTGTTCTCACAACAAGATCAACAGAGGTCTGTGGACTAATGGAGGTAATGAAAATAATAAAAGTAGATATTCTGAACTGGGAGGATGCATGGTCTCTCTTCATTGAGAAAGTGACAGAGGAAACCGTCAATTCAGACCCACAAATAAAAAAGCATGCGGTGGATGTTGTGAAGGAACTAGGTGGGTTGCCGTTGGCTCTTATTACTATTGGGAGAGCTATGCGCTATAAAATTGATCATAATGACTGGGAGCAAGCCATTATGCAGCTTAAGCAGGCACGCCTCGATGATGTTGAATCCTCACGTGTGAATAAAACTGTGTTTCACACGTTGGAGTTCAGTTATGACAGTTTAGAAAATGATACTCTCAGACAATGTTTTCTCCATTGTTCATTATGGCCTGAGGATTTTAGCATTAGGAAAGAACGCCTCATTGAGCTATGGATGGGGTCAGGTTTGATTGATAAGCCAGAGATACAAGCAGCTTACACTACTGGGTATAAGTATATAAACGATCTAATATCTGTTTGCCTCTTGGAGATTGATAATGATTATGCTGTTAAAATGCATGATGTGATCCGTGATATGGCACTATGGATCGCAAATAATCAAGGAGTAGATACAAACAAATGGATCAATGTT
This sequence comes from Rhynchospora pubera, assembly GCA_028095005.1. Taxonomy (NCBI): domain Eukaryota; kingdom Viridiplantae; phylum Streptophyta; class Magnoliopsida; order Poales; family Cyperaceae; genus Rhynchospora; species Rhynchospora pubera. The sequence goes on along the minus strand of JAMFTS010000112.1, from coordinate 2,137 downwards.
TCAGCTGGCACACATAACAAACTGCGAGAGATAGATGTTTTTGATAACACTGAAAAATTATTTGTCATGAACAATTATACTGGTATAGTTTCCTTCTCCATCAAATCTTCCTCTACCAAACTCACCACTTTGTTGATTAATCACAACTCCATAAATGATACAAAACTCCTCCGACTTGAGTTGTTTTCTGAACTAACCATGCTAGATTTGTCATATAGTAATTTAAGAGACTTTCCTGTTGAGATTTGCAAATTGGTACATCTCCAATTTCTCAACCTATCAGGAAATTACCATGCTACAATGAATGTGCCAGAAGAATTAGTAGCTCTTATCAATTTAAGGTATTTTCTTTTAAGGGAAACAGATTGTACCTTTCCAGAAAGTGTCCTATCCAAACTGAAATCATTGAGGATGCTAGATTTAATAAAATATTATATGGAGGACGACTTTGAAATGTTCCCAATGCTTGAGGAAGATTTAAAGGGCCTTCCTCAGTTTCAAGCACTAGGAATTACCATATCCATTCATGGCATGCCTGAATTTGGCAAGCTGTCTCAAATTAGTGTGCCTGTGAGATGGCTTGTTGTTTCCAAATATAAAGAGAGCTCCTTATCCATTTCTAGTTGCTTTCTTGGAAACCCTCGATTGCAAAGGTACCTGTTTACCTTTGGTATTAGAGACTCGGATGATGTCCACTGTGTAAATTTTGAGAGCACAAGCGCAAACCAAAGCATTTGTCACCTTGAGAGACTGCAGAGTCTATCCTTTTCTTGGATGAAGAATATGAAAGAGGTAATATGGAGAAATTTGAACCCAAAGGATGTCTTTCCCAGACTCCAATTTCTAGAATTTGCTTCTTGCCATCAACTGCAAAGCATTTCATGGGTTGTTAATCTCCCACAAACTCGAGAACTCACGATAATTGATTGTATACATATGAAGCAATTGGTCTGCGTCGATGAGCTAAACGATAATGGCATTAATACAAATCAACATTCCTTCCCATTGTTGAAGACTTTGTACTTGTCTTCTAATGGTGACCTAGAAATAATTTCTGATCCCATGATTACCTTCCCAGCGTTGGAGTTTCTGGATGTTTTTAAGTGTGCAAAGTTAAAGAAACTTCCTTTCGAACATAGCAACACCCAAAGAAAATTGAAATTGATACGTGGCAGTGAAGAATGGTGGAATAATATAGAAATGGAGGATGTTAGTCAAAGATCTTTACTCCAACCGTTTTTCAAAAAATGGAAGTGAACAATTGTGTCTACATTGTCAATTCAGACATTATATGATTAATAACTAGTGTCTTATTTTAGGCATCAATGATTTGTTAGCGTTTTAAGCTTAGGTTTTCAATTGAGGAAATGATTTGTTACTATTATAATTTTCGGTAAATGGTTTGTTATTGTTTTACAGTTAGGTTTTTTGTACTTGTATAATGTCTCGATGTTGTCAATTTGGAGAGAGACAAAAGCGCTTATTCTTTAACAAGGACAAGGTTTTTTTTTTTTTTTTTTTTGCTTTCATGGGAACACTCCGTCCATAAAAGTAATTTGTGTTTTTTTAAAAAAAAAAATTAGAACACGTTGGTGTTGACTGGAGTGAGTAATTTAAGTAGCACAAGTAAAACCAAACCATTTGTCATATTGAAAGAGACTAGCTAGTCTTTTCTTTTCGCGATATGTCTAGGTTTCAAATTTTTATTACTAAAGATGGAATGATATTAAATTGGAGGGTGTTATTCATATATTCTCACTCCAACTCTTTCCTGAAGTGATGAACAATTGTGACTCAAGTTGTCATTTTAAATTTTATTATTAATCAGTGACTTATCATGAAATCAATGATCTTTTTACTGTTTTAAGCTATTGGAATATTTCTAACTACTTAAGAAACAAATGGGGTTGCAGAGCAGGTTCATTTAACGGTTTAGTAATCACAAGTTCAAAACCAATTTTATCATAGATTACTCAGTAGACATTCACGTTAAATTTAATTGTTGTCGGGCAAAACATTAAAAAAAAAAATCAGGTCATGTTTGGATCAGAAATGAACCATAATATCAACAAATCGCTCTTAAATCAATAATCAATTAGTAAAACTGAAAATGCCTAATACAGTGAAAGTATCTCTT
>JAMFTS010000984.1:0-27897 GCA_028095005.1 Rhynchospora pubera | reverse complement strand
GAGATGGCTGAGTGGACTAAAGCGGCGGATTGCTAATCCGTTGTACAAGTTATTTGTACCGAGGGTTCGAATCCCTCTCTTTCCGCTCTCTCTTATGATTTAATATTTTTGAATTCAGAGGAATCAAAATCCCTCTGATTGTATCATAAGAAATTTTTTGAAATATTAATTCAAAAAAAGTGAAGAAAAACTAAGAATCTTTTGGTTTTATTCCTCACGCCCAGGATTACGCCCTGGATCATTAGATAAAAATCCGAAGATAAAAAGGGAAACAAAGAATATAACTACTGTGTAAACAAAAAGTTTGAGAGTAAGCATTCTAAAATCTTCAAGATTTTTTTTTGTTTTTTAGGGAATAAGTTACCTTTCCTTACGATATACAAACCCTTGTTTTCTTATGTTCAAAAAAGAAAGATTTTTTCTTTTTTAAGAATTTTTTCTCGTATTTATTAAGAATTCGCTATTTTCGAAACCGAAAGATTATACTCATTGGAAGATCAGAACAGACAGATCAAAATCAAAAAGCTGATTCCATTTTTTTGCTGCAATGATGAATTGCATATTCATTTCGATTTTGGAAAGAACTCTTTGGAAGTAACCCTTCATAAAAAATATAAGGCAGCTTTTATTATCCATTTTTCGAATTGATTTAGTAAAATATTGACTAAATCATCGAAAACTTACAGCAGCTTGCCAAACAAAAGCAAGAGAAAAAAGAGTAGAGGTATAACAGGCATAATATCTACAATTGGATTGAAAATCGCATAAGCTTCAGGCAATTTGGCGAAGAAAGAACTACTCGGATAAAGGAACAGAATTAAGACAGATACAGATTAAACTAAAGAAATGAAGCATAAAAAGATTTCGTTTTTGTAGATTAGATAATTTTGTGAATTATTTTTTTAAGATAAGGGAAAAATGAGAAAAACAGGTTTCAAAATCCTTCTTTTTCTTCATGTTTTTCCAAAATCAAAAATCCTTCTCTCCATTCTCATTTGAGAATAAGAATACAAGGATTTCTCCTTTCATACAATATCTTAATTCTATTCTATAGAATGATCAATCAAATTTGGGATTCTATCCTATTCTATCCTATATTCTCTCTATTATTATCTACATGTGTTAAAATAATATGTATTTGCATATTCTGACTAGCTGTTGTTTTGAAAAACAAAGCATAAGATTTGAGTTTAGGAGAAAAAGGCCTTCCTTGGATTTGAACCGATAACTTTTGGTTTCGCAAATCTTTTTCTATAATTTGAAAATACAATATAGGGAAAGGGCTAGTATGATTTCCAAGAATGAGAGCTAAGGTTATTGTCTAAGTCTATCTATCGTTGACCTTTCTCTAGAATAGAATCGGCTGAATAAATCTAAGAGACGATGGTTTACCTTGCAACGAATATCACTTTATCCGTCAATTATTTTTTGAATTTGCATCATCAGATGGATTTTGACTACATAAACTGATCGAATACCTCCGAGAAGAAGTATTCTCTGTACTACATCATTTGCTATGATGGTAGATAGGACTTATTAGGTAGGAGTAGGATAGTTCTTTTTCTTAGATCTAGATCTTTAGACAAACTCAAAATAAAGGGATTCCAATACTTAAGATATCCAACTCATTCCCAAATCTTCTGTAACTAGTAGATTTGATCCACCTTTTTTCAAAAAAGGTAGATCAAATTCTTAAGATAAAATAAATCGTAAAACAGATTTGGAATACTAAAAGCTTGTATCACAGTTTTTTCGTTTTTCTTTGTTTTTTTTTATCATCCTTTGAATTTCATGTTCAAAAAGGAGTATTAAGGACCTCGGGATAGAAGTGGAAAAGTTTTTTTTAGGAAGTCAGTCGTCTTAAGTTGATGAAAAATCGAGTTAGAGAGGTCTATCTAAATCTCTGATTTTAAGAGACCTTTTTAAGGGACAGTCATCTATGTGAGAGATTCTCGCCTAAATAAAATTTTAGATGTTCCATATCAACGTTTCGAAGGAAAAAAGTGAAATATTTTTCATGGGAATTTCTATCGATAGTCATTTTCTTATGTGAGCCCGTTTGGTTCATGCGTTAGAGCATCGCATTACAAATGCGATGGTCATCGGTTCGACACCGAGAACGGGCTTTTTTCTCTATAGATTCTCTAGAATTGAGAATTTCTCGCTTTCTCCAAAAACAAAAAAAGGAAAAGAAAATGTTCGATTTCTTTTTTGTCCCTTTTTTATCTTTATACACAACTATCCTATATAGTTCTATAGGTATATTATACAAGTGATTTCAAAGCCTCTTTGATATATTGAGCACTTTCGTTTTGATGTATGGAAGTGAAGATATTCAATCAAACTCTTGATATATTTTTACTTGACAACAATAATTATTATCAAGATAATTAATAATCTCTACTAGGTTTGAATCAAAATGGGAATGGGGCGTCGCCAAGCGGTAAGGCAACGGGTTTTGGTCCCGTTATTGCGAAGGTTCGAATCCTTCCGTCCCAAGTTTTTTTCTTTTATGAAGTGAAAAACCGGATTACATTTTCTTCATATTATATGAATTATCAAGATAATTAATAATCTAAAAAATATAATAAGCTAATTATCTACTCTACTTCATTTGACTCAAAATTGTTTTACTAAACATTGTAAATATGACCATATCAATATATGTGATATTGTCATATTGACATCTTGAAATAGAATATTTTTGAATATTCACAATGCTATTTTTTGGATTGAAGGATTATTTTATCATTCTATATTTAGAAGACTCCATAATTTTGATAGAATTTGTCGGATCACTTGACACTGATAGAAAACATCATTAGAATAACTTAATGTAACCGACGACTATTTCGATAGGAAGTAGTAAAGGGAGGGAGTATCCTTAATTTTTGATTGATTTTTTCGAGAACCGTACGAATTTCGAGAATCGTACCAAAGTTATAGCCCTTGGTACACGTCATAATCTGATCTTGAATTGGGAGTTGACTATGATTCAAGGATTCAAAACATCTCCTTTTTTTACCTAAAGGAAAAGAAACTAAGCAGAATTTAGCAGTAGGATATTCCCTTTTCCATGGTAAAAATTGATAGAAAAAAAGCCCGCTATAGGAATTGAACCGATAACTATCGTATTACAAATGCGATGCTCTAACCACTGAGCTAAGTGGGCTAATAATAACAATGTTTCAAAATGCTATTTTTTGGATTGATTCATAATTTTGAGAATCGAAATTCTCACTAAAAGCCCATTTTGTTTCTAAATGAAAAAGTACTAAACATTGGTCAATATGACAATATCAATATATGTGATATTGTCATATTGACATCTTGACAATAGAATATTTTTTAATATTCATTTTGGATTGAAGGATTATTTTATCATTCTATATTTAGAAGACTCCATAATTTTGATAGAATTTGTCGGATCACTTGACAATGATAGAAAACATCATTAGAATAACTTAATGTAACCGACGACTATTTCGATAGGAAATAGTAAAGGGAGGGGGTATCCTTAATTTTGATTCAAAATGCTATTTTTATGGATTGATTCATAATTTTGAGAATCGAAATTCTCACTAAAAGCCCATTTTGTTTCTAAATGAAAAAGAAATTGATTTACTACGACTTACTAAAAAATTTGTTTAGTAAACATAGTTTTACAAAACTACTTGACAAAAAAGATGTCATATATCAATATATTTATATTGTCATATGACATCTTTTTTTATCCTAAATCCTGTAAAAAAAGAAAAAAAAGCCCGCTATCGGAATTGAACCGATGACTATCGTATTACAAATGCGATGCTCTAACCACTGAGCTAAGTGGGCTAATATTAACAATGTTTTTTTTTTGATTCAAAATGCTATTTTTATGGATTGATTCATAATTTTGAGAATCGAAATTCTCACTAAAAGACAATTTTTTTACTCAATGTTACTCAAAATTGTTTTACTAAACATTGGTCAATATGACCATATCAATATATGTGATATGGTCATATTGACATCTTGAAATAGAATATTTTTGAATATTCACAATGCTATTTTTTGGATTGAATGATTATTTTATCATTCTATATTTAGAAGACTCCATAATTTTGAGTCGACATCTAGAATTTTCGGGTAATTTGACACTGATAGAAAAGGTACATATAATAAGCTAATGTAACGGACGACTATTTCGATAGGAAGTAGTAAAGGGAGGGAGTATCCTTAATTTTTGATTGATTTTTTTGAGAACCGTACGAATTTCGAGAATCGTACCAAAGTTATAGCCCTTGGTACACGTCATAATCTGATCTTGAAGCATTAGAATAATAGTTGATCATTCTAATAACCAATCCCTTGGTTACAGCATTCATTCTGTCTTACTCTATAAAAAAAAAATTAATAATCTCTACTAGGTTTGAATCAAAATGGGAAGGGGACGTCGCCAATGCGGTAAGGCAACGGGTTTTGGTCCCGTTATTGTGAAGGTTCGAATCCTTCCGTCCCACGTATTTTTCTTTTATGAAGTGAAAAACCGGATTACATTTTCTTCATATTATATGAAGAAGAATTTGTTAAAGCGAAAGTTCAATTCTGAAATGAAGTGCATTCTAAGAACTGATTTATTTCAATGAAATAAAAAGAAAAATCTTAGTAAAATACCACATTCATTTTTCCAAACCAGCCAAACCAGAAAGAACTGTTGAATTTATCGAAATTATTCAGGATATGTTTGTACTTAATAAGAGAATTAGTCTCTTAGATTCAAAGAAAGGCCTTTTTATTCTAGGTTTCAAAACCTAATTACTATATTCTGAATTAGTACGAATATATTTTTATTCTTCAATAATATAGTAAATAAATAAAGAAAAAAGGGTAATTCAAAAAAAAAAGAAATGAGTAGACAGTTGATGTGTAGACTAAAGAATAGGCAATGAGTTTTGAATTTTGTCAGCGGTATGGAAACTTTGAATTCTAACTAGAATTCGACAAAAAAAAATAGAGTCCAAAGAAATAGGAATCTTTGGTGTCTATTTTTTTGATCTTATATATTATCGACTTCAAATATTATGAAGTTTCACTTCCATTTAATATCATGGTGTTAATTTAAGATAAAGGTTGAGCAAAAATTTGTATAATTGATCTACTTGCATGTTACTGCCGTATTCTCATTTTCGAATTGATCAAAAAATTCTTGATCTTTTTTGAAGTAAAAGAAAGATGATATGTATCAAAAAAATATGTTCCTATAGAAATATAGGATATATTTTGTTTTATTTTATCTCAGTGATTTTCTTTTTAAGAACGAAAAAAAAGTTTTCAGTTAAGGTTAAGTGAATACAATTTTGATCTATATCTATGATTTCTTATATGAAATTTTTCATTTCATAAAAAAAAGATTAATTGAAAGTATAGGAATAAAATCTCTACAGAAAAAAGAGAGAGCCTCAACTCTCAATCCAAAAAATCTAGATGCAAAAAATCCCTATGGTGATACAACGTCTTTTTTTGAGTATTTTCCTTTAGTTGATCTTGTTTTGTTTATCCTTTAGTGTAGTTTTCATTTCGATTTATTGTATAAAATGAAATTCTCATAAAAAATAAAAGAAAAAAGGAGGAATCTTTATGTCTCGTTATCGAGGACCTCGTTTCAAAAAAATACGTCGTCTGCGAACTTTACCAGGACTAATTCAAAAAAAAAAATATCAATTCCAATTTGATCCTAAAAAAGAATCAATTACTTTTAGTAAAAAAAAAAAACAATATGGTACTCGCTTAGAAGAAAAACAGAAATTACGTTTTCATTATGGTTTGACAGAACGACAATTAGTTCGATATATGCATATCGCTGGAAAAAGCAAGGGATCCACAGGTCAAGTTTTGTTACAACTACTTGAAATGCGTTTGGATAATATCCTTTTTAGATTGGGTATGGCTCCAACTATTCCTGGAGCTAGGCAATTGGTGAACCATAGACACATTTTAGTTAATGGTCATATAGTTGATATACCAAGTTATCGTTGCAAACCCAGAGATATTATTACTACAAAAGATAATGAAACATCTTTTGACCTGATTCAAAAATCTATTAAGTCATCTAAAAAAAATACATTACCAAAACATTTGACTATTCAAAAAACAATGAAGGACGAGTACATCAAATAATAGATAGGAAAGAAATCGGTTTGCGAATAAACGAGTTTTTAGTCGTAGAATACTATTCTCGTCAGATTTGAACCTAAGCAAATAAGAATTCATAAAATTTTTCCTTTTTCGCCGAACTAAAACGAAATGAATTAAATCCTGAATTCCTATTTTTTTTTCTTTTTAGAGGGAAAAAAGAACCATTGTGGAACTGATCAAAGATATCCTATTCCACATGCGTTTGGATCATAATAGTCAAATCGTTCTGGGTTATCTCTAGGGCAATATATGTCATAATCGTATACACGTGGGGGATATAGTACTGATCGAAATCAGTGATTCTGATTCAAATTCAAAGACTAGGTAGGATCAAAAAACTACAGAGGATTTTCAAGTGGAGGAAGATTCCGATCCTTCTGAATTGTTGTTCGATACGGAAACTAGAAATCAAAAAAGCAATGATCTTCCTCAATAAGCGGATCATAAGGAACATATGATCAAAAGAAAAAAAAAACAAAGAAATTGAAATATAGATATATACGAATATAAAATTCAAATCGAGACATCCTTTCTATGACAGATCTTAATTTACCTTCTATTTTTGTACCTTTAATAGGCCTCGTTTTTCCGGCATTTTCAATTATTTTTTTCTTTTTTTATGTACAAAAAAATAATATTGTATAGAGCCTAGATCTACCGAGTATAGTTAATTTAAGGTGGATCAGCGAATATTTTGAATAAATAGGAAAGAAAACTACCAATTACTCTACATAATTTAGAGTAATTGGTAGTTTTCAAAGAGTGCTAATATCTATTCTATCTAATCAATTCGAAATGCTGGTTGATAAAAGTTTCTTGAGGCTCAAGAAAAAGAAAGTCAATTTTGGGTTATTATCTGAATTTCAATCGAATGCAACTGGATCTAGTATAGTATGAATATGAATTGGCGATCAAAAGATATATGGATAGAATTTCTAAGGGGGTCTCGAAAAACAAGTAATTTTTTTTGGTCTTTTATCCTTTTTTTAGGTTCACTAGGATTCTTAGTGGTTGGAACTTCCAGTTATCTTGATAAAAATCTCATATCCGTATTTCCATCTCAAGAAATCCTTTTTTTTCCCCAAGGAATCGTAATGTCTTTCTACGGGATTGCAGGTCTATTCATGAGTTCTTACTTGTGGTGCATAATTTTTTGGAATGTAGGTAATGGTTATGACCAATTTAATAGAAAAAAAGGAATAGTTTGTATTTTTCGTTGGGGATTCCCTGGATTAAATCGTCGCATCTTTCTTCGCTTCCTTATGAAAGATATTCAATCAATCAGAATTGAGGATAAAGAGGGCTTTTATTCGCGTCGTGTACTTTATATGGAAATCAGGGGTCAAGGGTCTATTCCCTTGACTCGTACGGATGAGAATTTCTTGACGCCGCGCGAGATTGAACAAAAAGCTGTCGAATTGGCCTATTTTTTGTGTGTACCTATTGAAGTATTTTGAAATGAATTGCAAAATTCAAAGTTTTCTCAGACAGAAGAGAAGGAATTCACGGATTCAATTTTGAATCCAATTGAAGTCTTTTCTAAATGTTCATTTGAACAAAACATATTCCATTCTTCGATTTTCGTTTCCCTTGTTTCCCCGATTCACACCGAATAAAACACACATAGAATAAAATAAAAAAAAGTAGAACATAGAAAAAGAGAAATACGTATATGAAATTACAATGAATATTACTATAAGAAATTCGAATAAGTAGATTCGAATTTAATAATCAATTCAGAAAAGAAGAAATTTTTGGTATACTATTTTTTATATATCCAGATATAGCTCGTATACGTAGGTGTGGGTTCCAACCCCATCCTGGTATACTAGAAAATTGCTACTAGAAAAAAAGTAGAACTAATAAATTGATGAAGTAGAGAACAGGATTTTCGTGAGAAATCCTGTGAGGTACAAGATTTTGAATTGATATCTTGGTTTTCTTAGTTTTGGCTATACAGCATGGTGAAAGACTTCGAAACAGTAAAAAAAAAAAAGAACCTTTATTCTATTTCTATACTCTTTCTAGATCTTCAAAATCTAAAAACTAATTTAGAATCGAAAGAAAATAAGAATAGATCCCTAGATTCTATACCGTGCTTGTTAGAAAACTCGTGTTTCCTTCAATCAAAGAAATCAATATCCTTTAGAGTCATTGGATAAAGGAGGTTGATTAAGTATTTCATTTACAAATCCAAAATGAAAAAAAAGAAAACATTGTCTTCTCTCCCATATTTTGCATCTATAGCATTTTTGCCCTGGTCAGTCTTTCTTGCATTTCAAAAATGTTTGGAACTTCTGATTAGTAATTGGTGGAATACTAGTCAATCCGAAACTCTCTTGAATAGAATTCAAGAGAAACATGTTCTAGAAAGATTCATAGAATTCGAAGACCTTTTTCTGTTAGAAGAAATGGACTTGGAAACATATATAAAAAAACTCCATATAGGAATCCACAAGGAAACGATCCAATTAGTTAAAACATGCAATGAATATAATCTGCATATCCTTTTGCATTTTTCAACAAATATAATCTGTTTCAGTATTTTAAGTGGTTATTTTATTCTGGGTAATGAGGAACTTATCATTCTTAATTCATGGGGTCAAGAATTCCTATCTAACTTAAGTGACACAATAAAAGCTTTCTCAATTCTTTTAGTTACTGATTTAGGAATTGGATTTCATTCAACTCACGGTTGGGAACTCCTAATTGGCTCGGTCTACAACGATTTTGGGTTGGCATATAAGGATCAGATTATATTTGGTCTTGTTTCTACTTTTCCAGTTATTTTAGATACTATTGTGAAATATTGGATCTTCCATTATTTAAATCGTGTATCTCCTTCGCTTGTAGTAATTTATCATTCAATGAATGAATGAAGAACTTATTTGATTTCTTATATCAATTCCATAAGAACCCTTTTGCTTTCTAAAATAAAAAGGATCATTTTCAATCTTAATGACTTTTTGATATTTTTACCTGTTCAAGATATTAGTCCTATATTGGAATAGGACTATTCCAGTACAATGACAACAGATTTTTGATAGGGAACTATACTAGTTCCCTATCTAATTTATTGTAAAAATTCTAGGATTTAGAATTGGCCATGCAAAATAGAAATCCTTTTTGTTGGGTAAAAAAACAAATGGCTCGATCCATTTATGTTTCTGTATCGATCATGATATATGTACTAAGCCAGGTATCTATCTCAAATGCATATCCCATTTTTGCACAAAAGGGTTATGAAAATCCGCGAGAAACAACTGGACGAATTGTATGTGCCAATTGTCACTTAGCTAATAAGCCCGTGGAGATTGAAGTTCCGCAAGCTGTGCTTCCTGATACTGTATTTGAAGCCATTGTTCGAATTTCCTTATGATATGCAATTGAAACAAGTTCTTTCTAATGGTAAAAAAGGGGGTTTGAATGTGGGTGCTGTTCTTATTTTACCCGAGGGGTTTGAGCTAGCTCCAACTGATCGTATTTCTCCTGAGTTGAAAGAAAAGATAGGAAATTTGTCTTTTCAGAGTTATCATCCCAATAAGAAAAATATTATTGTAATAGGTCCTGTTCCTGGTCAGAAATATAGGGAAATTGTCTTTCCCATTCTTTCCCCTGACCCTTCTACGAAGAAAGACATTCACTTCTTAAAATATCCCATATATGTAGGTGGGAACAGAGGGAGGGGTCAGATTTATCCTGACGGTAGCAAGAGTAACAACACAGTCTATAATGCTACATCAGCAGGTATAGTAAGCAAAATAGTACGTAAAGAGAAGGGTGGTTATGAAATAACCACAGTTGATGCGTCAGAGGGACGTCAATCGGTTGATATTATACCTCCGGGGCCAGAACTTCTTGTTTCAGAGGGTGAATCCATCAAGCTTGATCAACCATTAACAAGCAATCCTAATGTAGGGGGTTTTGGTCAGGGAGATGCGGAAATAGTTCTTCAAGATCCATTACGCATCCAAGGCCTTTTGTTCTTTTTCACATCTGTTATTTTTGCACAAGTATTTTTAGTTCTGAAAAAGAAACAGTTTGAAAAAGTTCAATTGTATGAAATGAATTTTTAAATCCATAAATGGATGTTAATCCATTTAGTTGATTTCTTGTCGATCGATACAATTATGGATTATCCGAAAATCCTATAAATTCTTTTGCTTTCTCTCTCTTTTCTTTTATCCCTTAGTAAACATATTACTAAATACAAAAGAAGTGGTAAAGGTGGGAAAAATGAAAGAAACAAATACTTTTTTTGGGGGGGATTACTTGTCTTTCTAATCTTCGATTTTATCGACACAAGAAAAAAGATTTTGTACTCTTTTCTTGTGTCGTCTTGTATTGAAATAAGAATTCTTTGTTTACCGGTTTATTAAAACTTTTTGGTTTCGGTTCAGACAAAGTAGTGAACAAAGGAAAAAAGGGTTTCTGTTGGGAAGTAATTAATTGACAAAATAGAATTTATTCACTTCCTAAATACAATTCCATTTTTAATTTGAAGAAAAAAAATATTTTGACTGTTTTAGCGCAAAGTTGAACTGTATTTTGACGAATATCAAAATCCTTATTTGATTTAGGATCAGATCAAAGTTTTTTGATCCTACAATTTGATCAAAAAAGTAGTTTAGATTCAGGTTCTAGTAGTTTACTAAAAATGAATGAAAGAGTATCTCATCTATAGAAAGAAATGAATTTTTTCTATATTCAGAAAATCCAAATAATTTCTTATTTCTTGTTTCTTTCATACGAGTGAATATTGTGGGATGAAAAATAGAGATTATGAATCAACTAATAAATTAAGGTTGATCAAACATGATTAAGAATCAAAAAAATCAAAAGGTTTGAACCATTAGAACAACACATCCTTGCAGTTTTGATTTATGCAATAAATCAAAGTCTCCTTACCTTATAAGAGTAAGGACTTAGTGGGTCCTTTCCGCTCTAATCAAACAAAAGAGGGTAAGGACCCGCTAAGTTCTTACTTTTGAATGTGAAAAATCCGGTCCATCCTAGTAATTAAAAATTACTAGAGTGATGAGCCCAGTCCAGAATATGAACCGTAAAAGAAAACACCTATTAAACCTATCACAAGAATACCTGTTAAAGTACCTATTAGCCAAAGAGGAATCCTTCCAGTAGTATCGGCCATTTCTCCTACTTTCCTCCACATTTAATGTAGTCATGCTCGAGACAAAAACAGTCATGGATAATAATGACAGTCGTATCTTTCCGAACGAATGCAATAAAATAAAGAGAATTATTCTCTTTCAATTAAAGAAATAATTCGAAAATAAAACAGCAAGTACAAAAATGAGTAATAAACCCCAGTATAGACTGGTACGATTCAATTCCACATTTTGTTCATTCGGATTTGATTGTGTCATAGCTTTCTAATTGAAATTCATTTTATCGTTGGATGAACTGCATTGCTGATATTGACCCTAAAAAAAAAACGGTAGGTACAGCTAATCCGTGAACAGCTAACCATCGTACTGTAAAAATTGGATAGGTTCGATCTATAGTCATTGAAGGCCTCCTAAAAGGATCTACTAAATTCATCAAGTTGTTCTAAAGAATCAAAACGTCCGGTGATCAATGGAATCCCTTGTCGACTTTCCGTAAAATATTCGTTTGGCCGAGGACTCCCAAATACATCGTAAGCTAAACCCGTACTGACGAATAACCAACCCGCAATGAATAAGGAAGGTATAGTAATGCTATGAATAACCCAGTATCGAATACTGCTAATAATATCAGCAAAAGAACGTTCTCCTGTGCTTCCAGACATGCTGAGCTCCACAAATTTTTGTACATTCAAAAAAGGGAATTGATTCCGTAAAAGATAGGATCAAAAATAGATAAAACTATTATACTGCTATTTTTTCTATCTTTGTGAGATCGTCCATTTTGTACCAAAAGTTTATTTCGAGTATACCGAATCAGTATAGCTATCTCTCCTATGGCATAGCAACGCAGTTTCGACCGATACCGAAATGCTACATAATCCCTCTTTTCCTTATCTATCCATAACTTGATGTTATTCAATAGATCGATAGAGAATACTGCAAATTCTTAATTTGCTTTCCTTTATTAGCTTCTAAATGGGAAGTAAGTAAGAATCTTCGAAAAATCCAATTTGCAAGCTTAGCTTAACTAATTCAAGTGATTTTAGCAAATTCTATCTATTAATCAATTTGATTAAATTCGAAAAGATCAGTCTTAATGAATAAGAGAAAGAGGGCGAAAATACATAAGGATACAAGCAGATCTGATTTGATTGAACCATTTTGTCAATTTGACGATGAGAAAACGAAGAAGATTCAAAAAAAATAGAACATTTCAATATTTTTGAATAAATAGATTCTATTATTTATTAATAGAATTTTCTTCGCCTAGAGTTAATCAATAACAAAAAAAATGAATCAATATATCAAATATCGATAGCAACGTCTTTTGCTACCAAAAGAGAATTGCTTCTTCTTTCAAATCGAAAATGATTGGATTTTCATTAACGGAAACCTATCTATTCTGTTATATTCCATTTTATACGTAAAAGTATAGGTGAATTCTCTTTTTTGGTTATAACTCTTATTTGAATCCTTTCATTTCAAAGAATTCATTGGTATGTTAGAATCAAAAAGAATCAAAAATAACTAAATAAGTAGAATTCAATAATTGAATAAATAGACAATTAATAAATCAAAAACGTAATACTAAATGAGATAAAGAAAGTACAATTTCGATTTGTGATGAATCATTGTTGCATTAGGTCGAACAGAAAGATTCTTTCTTGACCGAACTCAAAGTATTTAATGGAACTGAATTCTCTGAATTGATAGAATATAGAATGAGTCGAAAAGGATAAAAGAAATAACTCATCTTCAAATCGACTTCTTGACACGAAAAAAAGAAAAGAAATGAATGATTCAGAACTATATATATGCCCAGGCTACAATATGAAAATCATTTCAGGGATTTTCCCTTCTTTTGTCCGTGTCAACAAAAAATTCATGATGCCATGTGAATCGCTAGAAACATGTGAAGTGTATTATGGCTAACCCAATAACGAAAATTTCGTAAGGGGACTGAAGCAGGCTATCATGAAACAAAAGATCTTCTTTCTAAAGAAAGATTTGTTGGCTCGGAATCAAAGAATGAATCGATATCATATCTAATGAATCCATTTTTGAATAATTAAGTACTCTATTCCTTTAATTAGTATTATCGATAATGATCAAGAATTCATGAATTCTTGACTCATTTAATTGGAAATATTCCATTATAAAAACTACCATCGTATTTTGAACTTAGGTAAATACTTTATCAGTATATGGAGTAAAAAAACATAAAAAATTTGGCCTTTTATGCTTACTATAACTAGTTATTTCTGTTTTTTAATGGCTGTTTTAACGATAACCTTAGTTCTATTTATTGGTTTAAGAAAGATACGGCTTATTTAAAATAAATTGAATGCAAAATTCCGAAAAAATCTTTTTCGGGGATTTCGTGTATTCTATGGTTATTTCCGCAACCATTGCCAATTTTTTTCTTGGTTATTAAGATTCATAGATAATTCAGATTATTATTTAAAGATAGATCTTAACCTCTTTTTTTTATCTGCTCAAATCGAAATGATTGAAGTTTTTCTATTTGGAATTGTCTTAGGTCTAATTCCTATCACTTTGGCAGGATTATTTGTGACTGCATATTTACAATACAGACGTAGTGATCAGTTGGATCTTTGATTTTCCAAATTTTCTTTTTTTTATTAGTCTCTTTCCTACTGTAGGTCAAATTTCAGTTTGAATTTCACTTTGTTTTTATATAGACGAAATCACGCTCTGTAGGATTTGAACCTACGACATCGGGTTTTGGAGACCCGCGTTCTACCGAACTGAACTAAGAGCGCGTTTCAATCAAATCAAAAAAATCTTTTAGGATAGAAATCCTAACGCATTGCTTATACATATAGTATATGCAAATTAACGAATCCCTCTTCACTTCCTACAGGAGAAGTTATAGGTAGGGATGACAGGATTTGAACCTGTGACATTTTGTACCCAAAACAAACGCGCTACCAAGCTGCGCTACACCCCTTTTTGAACTTGTTCTAGAGTATCATTGTCTGTCTTCTTTTCCATATATATAGTCATTTTTTGATATCTATATCAAACTATATCAAAGTTTGTTGTCATTTATTATTTCTGGTTTCATATAATAAAAGAATAAAATATCTGAAACCTAATCGAACTTCTAGATAAAGAATTCCTATTTGAACAGTAATACTCATAAAAAGGGCTTCTTTCTTTTGTTTTTAGGCCGGGCAGAAAATTCTGATTGGTTCATCTTCCATAATCAATTTTAGAATTTTAGATAGGAATTCCGCGTAGGAAAAAAAAGAAAAATGAATACAAAAAATAGAGAATTACAGCATCTGACCATATATGGATTCCAATCAAGTAAAGAAAGAGAATTTGCAATGCAAGATATCAAAACATATCTCTCTGTGGCACCTGTAATAAGTACTCTATGGTTTGCTTCTTTAGCAGGTCTATTAATAGAAATTAATCGTTTATTCCCAGATGCTTTGTCATTCCCCTTTTTTTGATATTCAATTAAAAAATCATTAATATGTGAAGAAATAAAGGAGAATAGAATTCTGACGATTCTTTTTTCAAATCTTTAGATAGATAGGGGGATATAAAGAAAAAGCTCATTCAAAATGTACTGAATCAAAATCCAGTAAGTCCGCCCAAGATCACATTTAGGAAAAAGATGGAATTAATTAGTTTAGTGTAAGCTACATGAAATCATAGTATAAAAAGAAGAGACTGAAATAAGAAAGTTATGGGGGTTTCGATAAAACGAGATACTTAGAAAGAGATTGTATTAATTTAATACAAGTAATAAATTACTTTATTAACACTCGAATAATACATATTGAATTGATTAGGTAATTGCCAAAAGATCTTTCGATTCGAAATGGAATAACTAATTAAGAATTCTTATTGATTTTATTCTTCTTTTTCGATTCAAAAACCGGAAATAGGAGAGTTAAAAAAACCAATCAAAATATATAAAGGAGATTCATGGCTAAAGGGAAAGATATAAGAGTCAGAGTTTTTTTGGAATGTACTAGTTGTGTTCAAAGAAGTGATAATAAAAAATCACTGGGTATTTCTAGATATATTACCCAAAAAAATCGTTCCAATACACCCAGTTTATTGGAACTGAGAAAATTCTGTCGCTATTGTAACAAACATACAACTCATAGGGAAATCAAGATATAGATCGAAGGAAACTAACATAATATCTTCGATCTTTGCAAGCAATACACGAAGTAAGAACTTCACCATATTACTATATTAGATAATAGTAAAGAATATCTATGAATCAAACTTAATCTCATTTTCGTATGGAGATTCTCTCATGAGTATAGATATATAATAGATGGATGAAATAATCAAATTATTTTTGAATGATATCTGATAGATGAATGAAATAATCAAATGATATATGAATCAAAACCTATTTTGGTTGGATCTTAAATGAATCAATAAATCGAATTTTCGAGATAAGGAATAAACCATGGATAAACTCCAGCAACCTATTCGTATTCATAAACCCAAGAAACCTCTTGGTAAATTCAAAAACTTTTTTCGTAAATCCAAACAACCTTTTCCTAAATCTCGTTTAGGAAAATTTGGTAAAGATATTCCTCTTCGTCAATACCTTATTCTTCGTCGTAAATTTGAATTTTGCCATAAATCTCCTAGATATTCTAAATATCGTAATCGTATTCGTAAGCAATTTTTTCGTAAACGTTTCTTCATTAGATCAAGGAGTCAAATCCATTATAAATATATAGGTGTAATTAGTCGATTTATTGGTTGGCAAGCAAAAATCATACCTAAAGAAGTTACTAAATTAACCTTAAGACAACAACGACTAATGACTAATGCTATAAAAAAGCTCGTATTTTAGGTTTCTTACCTTTTGTTGCAAATGAGATATATGCTAGGAAACGCAGGCTAGAGATTTTAAAACGTCGTCTTGAAAATGAAGAAAAAAAAAAATCACAAAAAAATCGTGCTAAAACTGGACCAAGAACTCCTCGTCCTAACACTGGACCAAGAACTCCTCGTCCTAAAAATGAAACGGGAACTCCTCCTCCTAACACTGGACCAAGAACTCCTCGTCCTAAAAATGAAACGGGAACTACTCCTCCTAAAAATGAACCAAGGACTCCTCGTCCTAACACTGGACCAAGAACTACTCGTCCTAACACTGAACCGGGAACTCCTCCTCCTAACACTGGACCAAGAACTACTCGTCCTAACACTGAACCGGGAACTACTCGTCCTAAAAATGAAACGGGAACTCCTCGTCCGAAAAATGAAACGGGAACTCCTCGTCCGAAAAATGAAACGGGAACTCCTCGTCCGAAAAATGAAACGGGAACTCCTCCTCCTAACACTGGACCAAGAACTACTCGTCCGAAAAATGAAACGGGAACTCCTCGTCCGAAAAATGAAACGGGAACTCCTCCTCCTAACACTGGACCAAGAACTACTCGTCCTAACACTGAACCGGGAACTCCTCGTCCTAAAAATAAAACGGGAACTACTCGTCCGAAAACGGAACCAAGAACTACTCGTCCGAAAACGGAACCGGGAACTCCTTCTCCTAAAACCAGAAATCCATAAGCATACTTCCCAATTGACTTAAAATCCCAAATTGGAATTCAAGCTAAAATGTAGATTTTTTTTGAAAAAGTTTAGAAAGCTGGTTGGATTCTTGTATTTTAAAAAAAGGAAAAACAATCTTTTTATTGAGAGATGCTCTTAATTGCTACTATTTTTCTTTATCTCAATCGATTTTCCTTTTATATCTTCCCGGAGTTCATTCTCCGGGGAATCCTTTTTTCATCATTACTAATAGATTATTTTAGTATCTCCTCATTTACCTTATTAGGTTTAATAATTTTATAAGAAATCTTGGAAAGACCAATCTTATTTGATATTGCTATTTGTGAAAGTATTTTACGATTAAGAATCGATTGCTTCTTGTACAGATTGTGGATAAATTGAGAATAACTATCAAATATTTGGTTTTCACGAGTTACTGCATTTATTCGAGTGATCCACAAACGGCGAAAATATCTCTTTTTCCTTCCTCTATCTCGATAAGAGTAAAACAAAGCTCTTATTGTCTGTTGGTTAATCGTTCGAGTGTGTCTTGAATGAGCTCCTTTAAAACCTGATACAAGGGAACGATTTTTTTTTCGACGTCTTCGAGCTATATATCCTCGCCTTACTCTGGTCATTGAATTCCATTCAATTTGAATGAATAACTAATGAATTCGATTTCTTTTCTTTCAGTTATTCTTTTTTCCGCCTAGGGTCAATCAATAACAAAACGGATTACTCCAATATATCAGATATCGATTCCAATGGCTTTTGCTACTATAACCTTCCCAACCACGATTCTTGCTTTTCTCTTATTTGACCTTTCCATAAAGATAAAGAATTCTATATTAAACAACAAAATAGTGGGTTCCATCGTTTCTATGGTTACGCCTCGAACGGTGAGGTTCTCTCTATACGCCGGAGCTTTTTTTCCATTGATAATCATCATCAAAAGATTTTGTGAACTTGTATAGTTCATATTCTTTGGCTCTACCTATTCATTAGAAAGTAATAGCCCTTTTGACACTAAGAGTTATCCATACAGTGACGGCATTTAATTAGAAAAGTTGGCTAGGTAGCTAACCCTATGAGTCCGTTCTTTCAAAAGGGAGCATAACCTTTTTGCTTCTTCATAATGCTATCTCCTCCGCTTAATGGATAACCTTTTGCTACCAATGGAGAATTGCTTCTTCTTTCAAATTGAAAATGATTGGATTTTCACCAATGAAAACCATAAATTTTATAGAATATAAATGGTGGATGATATCATATACTTTTTGAAAATATCCTATTGATCAGTATAGGTCGTTGATACTGGAAAAATTCTCTCATCTGTTCAAAGTCATGATCTGAACGAGTCACACATACACCCTAGTACATACTCCTCGACGCTGAGGACATCCTTTAAGAGCGGGGGATTTCTTAACATTTTTTTTTGGCTTTCTTACGTTTTTAAGAAGTTGTTTAATAGTTGGCATATTGTATGTATATTTATACAGAATATAATTGTTTGGTTTAGATCGATCTTAACCAGATGTTAATTTCTATTAACATGAATATTCAATAGAATTCGACTTTGAAATAGATGGACACAAAATCATTCAGATCATTCAGGATCTTCTCTTATTTTCTTCTTTTTGTTTCTTGCGTATTATGCGATCGACAATACCATAAGCTTGGGCTTCTGTTGCGGACATATAAGTATCTCTTTCCATATCATTCTGGATCTCATTTATGGGTCTGCCTGTATTTTGTGAATACATATCCGCAATAACCTCACGAAGTCTAAACAGTTCTTCTGCTTCCAATTCTATTTCACGTGGAGTGCCTATAAAAGGGGCAGTCCGAGGTTGGTGAATCATAATCCTAGCGTGAGGCAATGCGAATCGTTTAGTCTTTGTTCCTCCAACCAAAATTAAAGATGCACCTGATGCAGCTAATCCCATACCTATTGTACGCACATCAACCCTACCTTGCACATGTTTTATAACATCATATAAAGCTATTGATGATAGTGCGCTTCCACCCGGAGAGTGTATATACAAAGAAATATCACGATCATCTTGTTGACTCAGATATAGTAACAGACCGATAACTTGATCGATCCAAACGCCCGTAATCTCTCTACATAGAAAAAGGATTTTGCTGTGAATAATAAGTGGGTAGTTTACGTAAACCCAATCTTTTTTTTTCTCCTTTGAAGACCACCAGTCGGTGGGGACTTTTGGTATACCAATTGGCATATTGTATGTATATTTATACAGAATATAATTGTTTGGTTTAGATCGATCTTAACCAGATGTTAATTTCTATTAACATGAATATTCAATAGAATTCGACTTTGAAATAGATGGACACAAAATCATTCAGATCATTCAGGATCTTCTCTTATTTTATTTTTTTTGTTTCTCCTTTATTATGCGATCGACAATACCATAATCTTGGGCTTCTGTTGCGGACATATAAGTATCTCTTTCCATATCATTCTGGATCTCATTTACGGGTCTGCCTGTATTTTCTGAATAAATATCCGCAATAACGTCACGAAGTTTAAACATTTCTTCTGCTTCCAATTCTATTGAACGTGGAGTGCCTACAAAACGGGAAGCCGAAGGTTGGTGAATCAAAACCCTAGTGTGAGGGAATGCGATTCGTTTACTCTTTGTCCCTCCGACCAAAATTAAAGATGCACCTGATGCAGCTAATCCCATACCTATTGTACGCACATTAGGTACCAAACTTTTGATAGTATCATAAATGCCTAGTGATGCTAGTGCCCCTCCACCCGGAGAGTTTATATACAAAGAAATATCATCATTATCTTTACCCAGATATAGTAAGAGAGCGATAATTTGATTGACGATAATGCCCGTAATCTCTCTAGTTAGAAAAACGATTTTGTCGTAATAAAGTCGTTGGTATAGGTCAATCCAACGACTTTTTTCCCTTTCAAAACGGCGAAAAGGTACTTTTGGTACGCCTATACTCATAAAATTTCATCAATTTATTTCTTTTCAAAAAGTACACTTGAATAAAAAAACGTGAAAATCCATGAATTCCTGCCTTCATTCCTTTTTCTTCTTTTTTTTCTACTTCTATTTGATCCATTGGAAGGATTTTTTGATAGAGTAAGACAGAATGAATGCTGGAACCAAGGGATTGATTATTTGAAAGAATGATCAAGAATTTCTAATTCTAATGCAATCTTCCCGTTGCGTATTGGTACTTATCGGGTATAGAATAGATCTGCTTCTCTTTGTTCTTACGAACGGAGTTGTTCCCTTATTTTGATTTTCAATGGGATGAAATCAAAATGAGCCCTTTCTGATACAGAATCTACTGCAAAAAGGTGAGGTACACAGTATATAGTCTTTTGAGTTTAATGCGATAAAATAAAGTGACATAGTTTCTATTTCTCTTAAGGGGTATTTCCATGGGTTTGCCTTGGTATCGTGTTCATACTGTCGTATTGAATGATCCCGGTCGATTGCTTTCTGTTCATATAATGCACACAGCTCTAGTTGCTGGTTGGGCCGGTTCGATGGCTTTATACGAATTAGCGGTTTTTGATCCCTCTGATCCCGTTCTTGATCCAATGTGGAGACAGGGCATGTTCGTTATACCTTTCATGACTCGTTTAGGAATAACCAATTCATGGGGTGGTTGGAATATTTCAGGAGGAACTGTAACAAATCCAGGTATTTGGAGTTATGAAGGTGTTGCAGCGGGACATATAGTATTTTCTGGTTTGTGCTTCTTGGCAGCTATCTGGCATTGGGTATATTGGGACTTAGAAGTATTCTGTGATGAACGTACAGGAAAACCTTCTTTAGATTTGCCCAAGATTTTTGGAATTCATTTATTTCTCTCAGGTGTAGCTTGCTTTGGCTTTGGCGCATTTCATGTAACAGGATTGTACGGTCCTGGAATATGGGTGTCCGATCCTTATGGACTAACTGGAAAAGTGCAAGCTGTAAATCCAGCTTGGGGTGTGGATGGTTTTGATCCTTTTATTCCAGGAGGAATAGCCTCTCATCATATTGCAGCGGGTACGTTAGGCATATTAGCAGGTTTATTCCATTTGAGTGTCCGCCCGCCTCAACGTCTATACAAAGGATTACGTATGGGCAATATTGAAACAGTACTCTCCAGTAGTATTGCTGCTGTTTTTTTTGCAGCTTTTGTTGTTGCAGGAACCATGTGGTATGGTTCAGCAACTACCCCAATCGAATTATTTGGTCCTACTCGTTATCAATGGGACCAGGGATACTTTCAACAGGAAATATATCGAAGAGTTAGCGCTGGGCTAGCCGAAAATCTGAGTTTATCAGAAGCTTGGTCTCAAATTCCTGAGAAATTAGCTTTTTATGATTACATTGGTAATAATCCGGCAAAAGGAGGATTATTTAGAGCAGGTTCAATGGATAACGGAGATGGAATAGCAGTTGGATGGTTAGGGCACCCCCTTTTTAGAGATAAAGAAGGTCGAGAGCTTTTTGTACGTCGTATGCCTACTTTTTTTGAAACATTTCCGGTAGTTTTGGTAGATGACGACGGGATTGTGAGGGCCGATGTTCCTTTTAGAAGGGCAGAATCAAAATATAGTGTTGAACAAGTAGGTGTAACTGTTGAGTTCTATGGTGGTGAACTTAATGGAGTCAGTTATTCAGATCCTGCTACTGTTAAAAAATATGCTAGACGTGCCCAATTAGGTGAGATTTTTGAATTAGATCGAGCTACTTTGAAATCTGACGGTGTTTTTCGCAGTAGTCCAAGGGGTTGGTTTACTTTTGGACATGCTACATTCGCGTTGCTTTTCTTTTTCGGACACATTTGGCATGGCGCTAGAACCTTGTTCAGAGATGTTTTTGCTGGTATTGATCCAGATTTGGATGTTCAAGTGGAATTCGGAACATTCCAAAAAGTTGGAGATCCAACTACAAAGAGACAAGCAGTTTGATACAGCATTATTGTAGTATATTTCTATCTTCTTTTTTTTGTTCATGAGATACAAAAAAAAGAAATCTTGACTTGAATCATCATCTTCTCTTTGATTCTTTTTCTTTATACGATAAATGATCGATCTTAAATGAATAGGTGTGGAAGCTATAATCGTAAACTAAACCACGATCGAATCTATGGAAGCATTGGTTTATACATTCCTTTTAGTTTCGACTTTAGGGATAATCTTTTTCGCTATCTTTTTTCGAGAACCACCTAAGGTTCCAACTAAAATCAAAAAATAACAGAATTTTTGATTGAATCAAAGTAATGGGCCTCCCAGGAGACTCATTACTTTGATTCAATCAATTAATCCCCATGTTCTTCGAATGGATCTCTTAGTTGTTGAGAGGGTTGCCCAAAAGCGGTATATAAGGCATACCCAGTAAAGCTTACAAGTAAACCAGATATAAAGATCGCGACTAGGGTTGCTGTTTCCATTTTTCAAAAATTTCCAGAATGGATTATAAGATCGTTTATTTAGAAGTACAACAGAATAGTATATAAAGTCAACAGATGTTAACCAATCATTATTGAATAGAATAGAATTTATGGCTACACAAACCGTTGAAGATAGTTCTAGATCTGGACCCAAGACGAACTCCTGTAGGAGATTTATTAAAACCTTTGAATTCAGAATATGGTAAAGTAGCTCCGGGTTGGGGTACTACACCACTTATGGGAGTTGCAATGGCTCTATTTGCTGTATTCCTATGTATTCTTTTGGAAATTTACAACTCTTCTGTTTTATTAGATGGAATCCCTAGGAGTTAGGCTTTTCAAAACTATGAGGTTTTGGTCTTTTCAGTAACGAAAAAATGACTATTCATTCAAAATTTTGATTTCTAAAGATTTTGGTAGTTCGACCGTGGAATTTATCTGTTTCGGTATTTTTGGAAAATGAGTGTGTGACTTGTTGTAATTGATCCTATGGATAATACATAGAACAAATAAATCTGTTATCTCTATGAATTCAACCTCGTCAGATATTTCTTCTAGTATCTGGAACACGAAATAAAATAGACCAAGACAAAATGAAACTATGATTCATACCTATTATTCAGTCAGACCTCGTAACCGAACTCAAAAAAATGGGAATATATTAACTATGATAGTGATTTCATAAATCAAATGAATTATACTTCGTAAGATTTTGATTTTGACCAAAGGAAAACTCTTTCTATAGATCTTGTTGAGTCAAGTCATTCTATCTAATCTATTTTTGAAAAAGTGATCAATCAAAGGATTCTTACTCAGAGAATCTTTGAGTTTAACTTGAGAAGAAATCATCGTGGTTCTAGTATGAATCTGAGGTTTCAAGTGATTCATAGGATCTCAACAAGAGAATTCCTATCAATTAGTAAAATTGAAGAAGTCTGATTTATGTACAGAAAACAATAAATCCAATGAAGAATCAAAATTCAAAATAGGAAGGAGAAGATTCAAAAGGCCTGTAACAATCCACATAAAAAAAGATAAATGAGCCAACTTGATATTTTTTGGCATTTTAATCACAAAGATCAAATTACGGATTTTATTACTTCATATGTTCGTTCAAATCCACCAAATGGTTAATTCAGTTTTAACCTATTTATTCAATATCCGTTGAAATCCCTATTTTTTGTGTTTCAGCTTGAGCCGTATGAAATGAAATTTTCATATACGGTTCTCAGAGGGGGAGTCGTCTACCCGGGGTTACCTATCTCAATAAAGTATATGATTGGTTTGAGGAACGTCTCGAGATTCAGGCGATTGCAGATGATATAACTAGTAAATATGTTCCTCCTCATGTTAATATATTTTATTGTTTAGGGGGGATCACACTTACTTGTTTTTCTAGTACAAGTAGCTACAGGTTTTGCTATGACTTTTTACTACCGTCCTACTGTTACAGAAGCTTTCTCTTCTGTCCAGTATATAATGACTGAGGCCAACTTTGGCTGGTTAATTCGCTCGGTTTCATCGGTGGTCAGCGAGTATGATGGTTCTAATGATGATCCTACACGTATTTCGTGTGTATCTCACAGGTGGGTTTAAAAAACCCCGCGAATTAACTTGGCTTACAGGTGTGGTTTTGGCTGTATTAACAGCATCTTTTGGTGTAACCGGTTATTCCTTACCTTGGGACCAAATTGGTTATTGGGCAGTTAAAATCGTAACTGGTGTACCTGAAGCCATCCCACTAATCGGATCACCTTTAGTGGAGTTATTACGTGGAAGTGCTAGTGTTGGTCAATCCACCTTGACTCGTTTTTACAGTTTACATACTTTTGTGTTGCCTCTTCTTACTGCTGTATTTATGTTGATGCACTTTCTAATGATACGTAAGCAAGGAATTTCAGGTCCTTTATAAAGAAAACATAACATCAATATTTTCAATTGATCATATATCCTATTGGGGAGGATAAAAGGATTTCATTGCTATATATATGGTTTTTTTGAAAAAAAAAATCACACATGTTATTTAGATACTTCTCTTCAACCATAGAGTCTTCTATTCCGTAGCTAATACGACTAGTTGAAGTGAATTTTGCAAAGAAAGGATGGATTATGGGAGTGTGTGACTTGAACTATTGATTTAGCCATGCGGATACATGATATGATTTTCTCCGCCACGTTATAAATCACAACCAAAGGTGTCTCCGGATCCAGCCAAGACCTACGTAAACCCTTTACTTTATTTATGTAGTAAAAGATAGGCCGGTTCACTTAAAGAGAATATTCTCTATGATCATACCTGAATAATGTCATTCATAAACAGGCTCTGTAAGATCTGTAAAATAAAATGAAATGATGTGGCATGATTCAAATTTCTGTCTATTCCATTTTCTGAATTTCATCTACTCTACTTCATTATTTTAGTATAGAAATGCATTCATTTCCTTTGCATTGATTCCTATCTATCATACTATCAGAGTGAAAGAAGGGATCTAAGGAAGAATATAGGTTAGATTTTTTTAGTAACAAGTAAATACTTTGTATGGAAAAAATCAAGATATTTTATCGAGAAAAACCAATCAAGAGACATGAGACAATCCAAAAAGCGCTTGATCATGATCAATTTTGTAAGCCTACTTGGACAGTGAGCATTTCCTTCGAAAAAAAAATTCGAATTTGTTGCAATCCCTGGTTGGAATTGTAACTTTTGAAAATGGGATCGTATAAACTCTTATCATGGAGTCTTATATACATTAATATATTAATTAGACATTCGATATTGGTTTGATTCTTTTGAGTCTTGCTCGAGCCGGATGATCAAAAATTATCATGTCCGGTTCCTTCGGGGGATGGATCTATACACAAAAATTCACCTATCCTAATAACAAAAAAACCTGACTTGAATGATCCTGTGTTAAGAGCAAAATTAGCTAAAGGGATGGGACATAATTATTATGGGGAACCCGCATGGCCCAACGATCTTTTATATATTTTTTCCTGTAGTAATTCTAGGTACTATTGCATGTAACGTAGGTTTAGCGGTTTTAGAACCATCCATGATTGGTGAACCGGCGGACCCTTTTGCAACTCCTTTGGAAATCTTACCTGAATGGTACTTTTTCCCCGTGTTTCAAATACTTCGTACAGTACCCAATAAGTTATTGGGCGTTCTTTTAATGGTTTCAGTACCATTGGGATTACTGACAGTACCTTTTTTGGAGAATGTCAATAAATTCCAAAATCCATTTCGCCGACCAGTAGCTACAACGGTTTTTTTAATCGGTACCATAGTCGCACTTTGGTTAGGTATTGGAGCCACATTGCCTATTGATAAGTCCTTAACTTTAGGTCTTTTTTAAATGGATTCGTGAAGTATTTATTATGGTGTAGATATGTAAGGAATAGTTACTTCAAACTAATTATTCCTGACATACATTATTTTGAATATGAATCATTCCGCGAAAAAAAAGAAGCTTTGTATCAAAGATGAAAAGATTTCTTCTTTTTCTAATGTCAAAAAAACATTAGAAAAAGAAGAGAAAGGCTTTTAATGGATTCAAAATAAAAACTTTTTATTTATTTATACCTAGAGCAGCTCCTCAAAATCTCATTTAGCGCTATTAGCCTCGTAGCTATTTCTAGCAGTGCCTCCATATTCAAATGAAATATATTCTTGCAGTTGTTCGAAGAAAACTCAACAAACAAGTCTTGGATCGTAGTGATCCCGGCTTTTTCAATAAGTGAACTGGTTTCGAGTGAAAAGTGTAATTGGTCAACAAAAAGAGAATCCCATGGGATTCTTACTTTCCCTTGAGTTTTTTTCCTTTTTAAAAGTTCTGTTTCTGTGAAGTCAAGGAAACTTTCGTATCTTGCGACTATTTCCTTTAGCGTTTTTTCATAGCTAAGGAGGAACACAGGCAAATTACAGGTCTCTTGATTTCTTGTCAAATCAATGTTCACATCCTCTTCTTCTGGATGTAGAAAATGACTAAATAATCCAATCAAATTCATAGAAGCGTCACGAATTGCTTCTTTAGGAGTTAAACTTCCATTGGTCCATATTTCAAAAAAAAGTATCTCTGCGTCTTTATTTCCATTTCCAAACTTATGAATCGTATAATTAGCATTTATAACAGGCATGGGTATATTCTCTACAAAATAACTCCCATCTTTATTTTGCGATTTATCTATGCTTTCCTTTTGAAAATCAGAAAATCTAGATCTCTCGATTGTCAATTCTATCGAGAAATCTTTATTTTCTTTTGTACAAAATAAGTATCCGTATTTATCTACTATTTTTAGAGTAGGCGGTAGGTTTTCGATGTGATGAGCAACTACTATTGGATCTGGATTATTCGCTCTCACACGAATGGATGCTTTGATAACTTTATCTGTAAAACCCCTCAATACAACATTTGAAAAATTGGATAGGATTTGATGGACATTTCAAAAATACCTTCTATATTACCATATTCAGAAGGTATATTCACATTCTTAAATTTCACGCGTCTGACAGCTGTGACTTTTGTCTCTAACAGTAGAGCTTTTCGCATGGTAATACCAATACACTCAGCTTGACCTTTCGGAAGTGGGAATAGAATGAAACGACCATAATGTAAACATACATTATGTATATATGAATCAATACACTTCCACTGTGGTTTTAGAGCCGATTCTTGTAAATATCTTTGCATCAATTCTTCTAAAAAACACATTATCTCCTTTTTTTGCCATAATCTCTCCTTTTTTGAACATAAAATACAAAGAGGTAGATTAGAATAACCCGATGGAAGCGTTATGATCATACCATAACTCCAATTTCTTCCTTATGAGTCCTAGTATTAATCAGGATTCGAGTTCTTAATCTTCCTATGGTACGGTAGGAATATACCATACCAATTCATTACGGGATGAAATCCCTTTGATAGAGATCCAATTCCGATAGACTCATGGAACGTTCTCATTAGCGTGTATCTAGTAGGAATTCGACTTTGAAATAGATGGACACAAAATCATTCAGATCATTCAGGATCTTCTCTTATTTTCTTCTTTTTGTTTCTTGCGTATTATGCGATCGGCAATACCAGAAGCTTGGGCTTCTGTTGCGGACATATAAGTATCTCTTTCCAGATCATTCTGGATCTCATTTATGGGTCTGCCTGTATTTTGTGAATACATATCCGCAATAACCTCACGAAGTCTAAACAGTTCTTCTGTTTCCCCTTTCTATTTCACGTGGAGTGCCTATAAAAGGGGCAGTCCGAGGTTGGTGAATCATAATCCTAGCGTGAGGCAATGCGAATCGTTTAGTCTTTGTTCCTCCGGCCAAAATTAAAGATGCACCTGATGCAGCTAATCCCATACCTATTGTACGCACATCAACCCTACCTTGCACATGTTTTATAACAATAGGTATTGATGATAGTGTGTCTCCACCCGGAGAGTGTATATACAAAGAAATATCACGATCATCTTGTTGACCTCAGATATGCCCATTGGTATACCAAAAGTCCCCACCGACTGGGGATTTTCAAAGGAGAAAAAAAGGATTGGGTTTACGTAAACCACCCACTTATTGTTCACAGCAAAA
>JAMFTS010005286.1:0-27902 GCA_028095005.1 Rhynchospora pubera | reverse complement strand
TGATCCATTCTAAGTCATTTCATCACAATAATCTTGTTATTTATTCAAAAAGATTGGATTATAAATGGTAATTATGCATATACAGTGCAAATAATGCAATTTTGAGCATTATTTGAGCATTTCAATCGTTTCTGGATTCATTCTAAGTCATTTGACCACAATACTCTACATTTAAACTCTTTATACTATCTATAATTCATATGTTATTTATTCAAGTGCAAACAATGCAATTCTAAGCATTATTTGAGCATTTCAACCATTTTTAGATTCATTCTAAATCATTTCATCACAAGTACTCTACAATTAAACTCTTTATACTGTCTAAAATACGATTCATATGTTATTTATTAAAAAATATTAGTTTATACATGGTAATTATGTATATAAAGTTCTAATAATGCAATTCTGAGCATCATAATCCAATCCTTTTGAATTAATAACATCACAATACTCCACCAAGTTTTTCATTTGTGGAGATGCATGTCTCATATAAAATTCATGCATGTCTCATATATATTTTCCGTCTTCGAATTTGTTGCAGGAAAAATTTTTGTGACCTACGCTTGTATCACGCCTAGATTTCTATATGACACTGATGTGATATCTATGATATTTTTCATTTCGTGAATGAAAAATGATTGATGAAAAATTGAATAAAGGAGGTACTCTTTATAGGTAATATGTTGGCATGCACCCTTTGGTGGAGGAGGCATTCACTCGATGCATCTTTTGACGAGACATCTTTTAAACGACACTATATGGAATATATGTTAAAATAGGCACCCTTTGAATCGCACATTTTGAGGCATCCACCCAATTGCATCTTTTGGCGAGACATCTCTTAAATAATACCCTATAGAAATAGAATATATTTAAAATAAGCACCTTTTCAATCGCATCTTTTGGGTTCATCTACTCGTCTTTATTATTTCGTAAATGGAAAATGATTGATGAAAAATTAAATAAAGGAGGTACTATTTATATATAATACGTTGACACTCTTTGGTAGAGTAGGCATCCACTTGATGCATCTTTTGGTGAGCTACTTTTTTATCACATTTTTTAAGATATTTCTTTAATAGGCACCTTTCCATTCGCATCATTTAGAACCATCTACACATTTTTATTATACGTAAGATTACGTATAATGCGATTATAATCTATCATCTGACGATCATATTGTGCATTTAATTACGTAGATATGTAATTGTCGTAAGTTTGACAATTATAAGTAATGCATATAAACCAACAGCACTCAACATATTCCATTATTTTATGTAATAAACCAATTTCGCTTTTAATTGAGGATTTAACATGGAAATATTCTCTTTTAAAAAATTTTGATTGACAAAAAAAATAAAAATGCTACCCACATTTGCCTTATTTACACTACCCAAATTATTTAAACGTTGGACCAAAGAATAATTTCTAGGAAGAAAAATATCACCAAAATATTAGTAATGCTACAATCAAACATTTGATGTCAAACACGATCTAAAAGTCAACTATTAAAATTTCAAATATTCAATCCAAACCGCTCAATATGATTGATCGCGGGAAAACCTAAATCAAAACAAGTCCTTAGGATTCACCGATCTAATCGTTTGCAGTGATAGCTTAAGAGTCGAATCCACAGGAACGGTAGTGGAATATCGATCTTTTACCATATTTAACTAGCTAGACGAAGGTTCAAATCAATTTAGGGTTTAATTGATGAATTGAAGAAGGATCTAATCCTAAGGTTGACCTAAGTTCGATTGAGAATGCGAGTTCTAACACAAAAATCCGAATTAGGGTTAACTGTTCGGGTTACCTTACCTGGCACTATCCAGGTGGATCCGCCAGCTTCTTGGCAGGGTCGCCAGAACAGTACGATAAGTCAGTTTAATCGGGCTTTATCTTTTCTAAGTGCAGGATGTTGGTCAAACTTCTGGTCAAAATACTAACTTTCGTTCTTAATTTGGTATAACTAAGTTTTGACCTCTCGTCCTCCTAAAAACCCTAAGTTTCAACCTTCGTTTCTTGGCTTAGGGTTTTTAAGGTCTACTTTACTATTCGGTAGGATATCCTAGATCTTTTGATCTTAGGAGAGAACAAACCTTTCAGCTAAGTTCTGGTTTCACCTTTTGAGTATACTCCCTATCCTGTTGGAGATATGTCCTAGAAGATAATCATGTATAGTTATTTCTGTGGTTTTATGTTATTGATGATTTCATATCATTTGTTCATTGATTTATTTGTTGACAGATCATTCAGGTTGAGGATCTGAATTAGTAATTCATTTAGTAGTAAATGACAACAATAAATCTAAAAGGTCCATAATCTTGATAATTAGAAACATGGTTTTCAACACCCTACCGGCATCCATACCGGTCAGTGACCGAAATCCAGTATTTTCTCGAAATTTCCTGGTATTTTCTCTCTAAATATCGGATACCGCCATTTCGGTCACCATTCCGGTATCCGATATTACCGGAATTTTCTGATAAGCGGTAGGGTATTGAAAACACTGATTAGAAAGGAAGATTAATTATCAACAAGATTAGCACGCAAATTAAGTGATGATTAAGTTCTATAAATCATAGGTTAAGAGTAACCAACTTAATTGCATATGTTTATGTTAATTGAACATAGTACAGGACATGACCCAACGAAATAAATATATAGATTGTGTTATGTGTCATTATTTATTTCGTTATGATTTTGGTTCTAAGTTTGAGATGTTTATCTTTTCCGCATGAGGATAGGTTCAATAAATATCGTCTACCGTTGATTCCCGATAAGGGCTGCTATACGGACTTTATTTATGTTCTCTTGAATTATGTGGGGAAAAGCAAATCATCAAGAAAACCGTATGTCATTCATTAATTAACTTAGTGAGTGACGATATCTGTTTGGGCCCCTTGATGGAGATAGATTGTTTGCATGCAACCTTATACAATTATCTCTAGATCAAGAAACGTATAATCTGCAAGAATGACACATTCCTCTCTTAGATTATACGATGATATCGTGACTCGTGAGACATAAGAATCAAAATGGAGAATTACTTTTATTCTCTTATGCAGGATTTAAATATTGTAACAGTACACTATTTATGCGAATTGGGAATCATAATGTGTTGCTAGATACCGCTTATGATTATTGGGAATAAATAGAGATTTATTTCCATGTCCAACATATCATAAATCCTCAAAGGGCCACACAAATAGAGATTTAACCAAACAGTGCATTATTTATTTGTTCGCAACAGTGAGTATTGTGGAAATATGATAAGTTGATTAATTAATTATATACCGTTATAATTAGTTAAGTCAAATGGATCATATGGAAATAAATTAATGCATTAGCTAATCCTAGAATAATTATTAATCAGTTAATAATTATTTTAGTTCAACACAGTTTAATATAAATAGTTTAATATTGGGCCAATACGTATGCATTAAATATATAGCCCAATTGAAAAACATTTGGAGTAGCTTTTAATTAAGTGAATTAGAGGCTCAATTGATAGAGTTGAGAGGCCCATTTGAGCCCATTAATAGGCCGGCCACAAGCCCACAAGAGGTAGGTGGGATGACATTCTTGTAAATACATGGTTGGTGGTAGATAGGATTTGTGCACTATATATAGAGATGTATAGATGCAAAATTAAGGCTTCTCTCTTCCCTAACCCTAGCCGCCACCTCTCCCTCCCTCTTTGGCCGTTGGCCACCTCTCTCTTCGTCTCTCCATTAGCTCATGTGTTGATCATATTCTCTCCACATATTAAATTGTTAATTAGGGAAGAAGAAAGAATACCTTGGATTAGCTTTGATCTCCTTGATTCGCTAGCACAAACCGATTAAAGCTTGGTTAATCTCTAGGTGGACTCGAGGTGACCGTCAACTGTCGTGCAGGCGCAAGAGAGCACACCACCGACTCTTACGCCGTGGTTCAAGCCTCCTAATTGCTATATTAGGAGAGGTACAACCCAAACTTTTCTCTTTGTGTTGGTTGCTTAAAGCACTAGATCTATGTTGCATGATGGTTGTTTGTGGTTAATTAAGTGTAATTAACTATAAAATTAAAAATTGTGCATTTCCTAACATATCCTATAGTAAGTAATTACAAATTAACTTGAAATTAGGGTTTGTCATGCTAATCTATTAGGCAAGGCCTTAACCTAATGAGCAAACCTTCAAAAGCAAGCAATTCATAATCACAAAACAAGCAATGAAGATCAAGTAAAGTAAAGCAACTCGAAAATATAGAATCCTAAATTAAACTTTCATTAACTACCAAGTAAATGTTCCCTACAATTACCGCTAACAACAATTCTAAACTAGACAAGCCATAGAATCATACAAACCAAGGTTTTCTCGAATAAACAAACAAAATATAAAAAAAGATAGAATACAACAAATGAACTTCGATTCCTTTCTTCTTCCTCCTCTGTCTGACTTCGAACGATTCCGTCTCCTTTCGGACGGATCTGCCTGGACCTTGGGTTGTCGCATAGTGTATATGCTCTCAATTCTCTCTCTAGACTTTGATCTCTCTCAAAATTCGATCTCTCCCTTGAAATCTGCTCAAACCATGTTTATATAGGCTTTAGAATTGATGGGAGGCGCTCACAATAGCAAAGAGGTGCTTTTGAACGTGATGGAAATAGGAAATAATCGTTTTCCCAAGTTAAAACTCTAAAACGGGCACTTTCTGCTAATTCTGGCAAGTTTCGGGCGGACCCCGCTAGAAATCTAGTCGAGAACAGGTCTGGAAATTTCAGCACTACGCCTTGTCCGTATTTTGCCCATAATTTCTTCATCCGGACTCCGTTTGAGGTGATTAAAGAACCGTTGGAAAGCTTATGAGAAGCTCTACATCTTCATTTAATCATTTAAATTATGTTCTTGTCCAAAATCTGCATAAAAATAGGGATTATTGCTGTAACTCCTTCTTTGACAAAAACTTAATTAAATCTAACCTAAATATGTTAAAATCTAACTAAAACACAGATATTTAGTTGTAATTTAGGACCTAAAAGGATTGAAATATCTATATGAAATCCGCTGATCAATGATCTTTGTATTAATATTTCTAACATTCGATCCAAATTTCAAACATCGACTATTGAAATTTCAAATGCCCAATCCAAACCGCTCAATATGATCTCTATATTAATATATCCTTGAAAATCAAATTTTATATTTTTTAAAAAATTTTCTAACTATTTTTTTCGAATTTTCAAAATTAGAGGGTTCATAAATTTTTAGATTGAGCATATTAAAAAAAAAGAGCACGGTTCCGGTGCCTACATTTTTCTGCTGCCTCAAATGCCACGGATCGTGAACCGTTCAATTAAAATTGGATAAGCGGACCAGATTACTCTTCATTTTAATTTAATGTATCACTTAAATAAAAATTTCTTTCCTCTTTGGATCTCTCCTTCTCCGTCAAGCCCTTCTCCCCAACCCACCCACGAGGCCACGACCCCCCGCCGATCAAGCTCTTCTCTCCATGACTCTCCCCCTCCCATCACTCGAGTCCTCTCCATTACTCGAGCTCTCTCCCTTTCGGTCGATCGAGCTATCTCTCCTCTTGCGATTCAAACCCTACCTCTCACTCTACTATCGACAGACACATTGGTCTTCTGCCCAATATCAGTCTTCAAATTGCTTTGCTAAGAAGTCATCTTGAAAATTGTTCTCAGTCTTATCAGAGATGATGAGGTATGGTTTAAAAAAGTAGGTTTGTATAATTTTTTGAAAAAAAGAAAACCATTCTAATTACTTTTTTATTACTATTCTAGTGCATTTGTATGGCTAAAAATTCTCTTAGCGATGCGCTATTAAGACAGGAAAATATTTTCTGATAGAAAACTATATGGAATCTTCTTGTATCATGAATATTGGCATGGGTCTTCTAGATCTAATTAACCTTAAATTAATTATCGAATGCTCTTCAACTTTTAATTATCTTTTTTATTTTGTAATAATTTTTTTTTGTCAAGTTGCATAATGAAGATTCAGCTATAGCCGTGTATGGATAATGAAGATTCTAGAGCTATGCCACGAGATTGAATGAAATACTGGTATTAAGGTGTATGTGCTGAATGTCAGGATATTAGTTGCCAGCTATTTTGTGTTTTTTTGTTAATTTTTGTTGTTTAATGTATATTAAGTTGTTGGCTTTGATGTAATTGTAATACAAAGATGATTCACTTTGTAGCTAACTTGGTTGGTTGATGTATTTCTTTTTTATTAAATTGTAATGACAATTGTAAAATTAGTGTGGATAAACAATGCTTAGTTTATGAAGACAAAGTAGATTTCATCATGCAGCTACAAAACTAGTCTTCTATCTATTCATATCAATATTTCCATTATGTACCAGTTCACTATATCAGTACTGTTGTACTGGTTCTATTTGTTACACTTTATAGAGATTATTATTGTTTTTAAGAAAATCATTAACAGAGATGGCACTAAGCAATCATAAATGTTATGAAGGTGCATTAAAGCACATACAAATTAGAAAGTGTTAAGATTTTTTATGAAACAGACTTCCAATTAAGGAGACCTAGATCAAACTGAAAGACAAGTTTAGTACAAAAATTAGAGCTCCTCAAGGCAAAATAAATACCACTGAGCAACAACTCCTCAGTCAATAAACATCTCAAAATAAAAGAAATAAAAAAATTACACCCCACAACAATGACAAAATAACACAAGACAGGAATAAACAGAAACCCAAAAGTCATCAGCTTGAGCTTGAAAACCATCTTCATGAGGTATCCTTGTATAGCCTGATCAGCAGCTGGAACCACTATCACCTTTTCTTAAGCAAAATGGCACACCTATCATGTAATTAAAAAGAGCTAAGAACATGATATCACAAGACCTAGTACCAGAATTTCAGAAAGTGAAAAGATAAAAGGAAAATAAAGAGGAGGATTTTTTTTTCCCTCAGAATAACTATATTTTATTGCTTGAGAATGTACGGTGGTTGTAATGTCTATCAAAAAAATAACAAAGCTACTGCTAATTACTGATCTTATATAATACCAATTTACTTGTGTTGCATAGATTGAATGCTGCGCTGGCTAAGCAGCTGAGAAAAAAAAATACTTGTGTGCCATTTTTTGCTTTAATAGTCCACTAAATTTTAGCCACTGAATAAATAAAGAAAAAAATTTAAATAATTACGAAGATGTGTGATGAAAATCAAACTCAAACATAACCTATGTGAAAAAAAATGTCATGATAAATATTTTACCCCTTATCCTAGACCCTTAACTCAGTCCACAACATCATTTTCGAAATTGCAAATTATTCCCCAAAAACTAAATGTGTCTAATGTAGGTAAATCAAATATGTAGAATTTCTTCCCCTAACTTGATTAAGCATTTTTCATCAGAACCAAATTTAAAAAAGCAGCTCAAACTAACAAAGCCAATTTACGGAATTGATTTTGCCTCAAGGGTATTGCTAATAGAAAATTAGATTTGGAGATACACAAGAGCATTAGTCACGAATAGCATACCTCGTCGTCGTCATCGCTAATTGGATTTGGAGACATCCCCAATCGCTAGCTTCTGAGCAAAGTAATTTGAAGATGGATAAAGGGAATGAATTCTGTGTGTGCCGATAGTAGAGGAGATTGCTCGAGCGACACGGAGGGAGAGAAGAGATCGAGCGACTCGAAAGGCTAGGAAAGGTCGAGCGATGGACAGAGAGGAGAGCTCGGCGACGGGAAGGAGACGAGACCTCGAGCGACGCCGGGCGAGAGTTGTGGCTGTCACCTGTCGAGGGTTCTAGGTTTTCACACGACGATGTATTAAAACGGAATTTGATCTGGACCGTTTATTCAATTTTAATTGAACGGCTCACGATCTGTGGCATTTGAGACAACGAAAAAATGTAGGCACCGGAACCGTGCTCAAAAAAAAATAGTAAAATATTTTGAAAAAAATATAAAATCTGGTCTCCAAGGAAATTTTATAACATAGAACATTTTCAGAGGTTTGAATAGACCATTCTAATTTAAAAATTAAAATTTTACCATATTAGATAAGTGTATGTATTCTATATGTTTGAGATCAGCCTCTCCCTCAAAATATTCCACCGAAGGAGTTTGACTATTAAAACTCGGAAACAATCAAATTTCTCCGTAGAAAAACACAAATATAGAAAGTTAGTTACCTATTACCTGTCATACCAGATTTTTCAACCGGACCCTTACCAAGTGGACCAGTATGTTTCAAGAAAAGAAAAAAGGAAAAATTTATTGACCAATCAACTTAAACACACCCCATATCACACAAGCGCACATACTAATAGCACACGAAAAATGCCTGATCGACACGTCTTGACTTTTGACAGTGTGTGGAGTCTCAGAACTTGCAACTGGATCTGCTTTATTCATGTGAAGCTGAAAAGAGAAATTACATTAAAAAAATTTCCAATCAATGAAACTTGAGATATTTGGTGAGAGATAGAAAGGTCAACTTGCCAACTGGGGATGTTTGGCAACACTATAGTCTATAGATTAGTGAGATCACGAATTAAAGTTGTATTTTTAAACAAATTTGTTAACTTCTAAGTCAACAAATAAGTTTACTATACCAAATATCCCCTAATTGCATATGTTTAATAAGATTACTGTCAGAATTTTAGGGCTGTTGATTTAATTAAAATGAGTGTAATTACAACATAAACGCATCTCACAGTCAAGTCCATCGTGAACATGCGACCACCAATTTTGCGAACTTCACAGCATCATCATTTTTCCCAATAGAAGTTTTAAATCAAACTAGCTAGGTGTTTATCTTGGTTTAAAGGAATATCTAATATGTAAGTGAAAAAAATAATTATTTAATTCAGTCAGAAAAATATGCATTCTACCTGAAAAGGTATCTATTCTAGTGTAAAAATAAAGAGCATTTTTAGGATAGGACCAAATAATGTCAAAGTGTGTGAAAATTAAGTGAAACACATTTAGGCCCTGATCAAAATGGCACGACTTGGGATTTCAATTCATTTCATTGGATTGGAATTGATTGGAGATGATTTCCAATTGAAATCCCGTGATCAAAATTAATAATGAAAGAATTGACAGGAAATGAAATCCCATGATCAAAAACCATATAAATATAAGAAAGGAAATGATTTGAATTCTAAAAATTGACCATTTTGCCCTCATTATTTAAAAAGGATCAAAATCAAGATTTTAGATCAAATCTAAAAGCAAAATGGATCGGAGAAGCAACAGCGAGAGAGAGAGAGAGAGTTTACCTTGAGCTCGAGTAGCTAGCGGAGAGAAGAAGCAGCGATGGCGGAGAGAAGCAGCTACGATGGCGAGATCTGATCGGAGAAGGAGTGCGCGTAGAGGTCTCGACGGATCGGAGAAGAAAGTGGGATTTAGATGGATTGGAGAAGAAAGGATAGATCGTATGGTATTATTGTCTTTTTACAATCAACACATATGATCTGACTTGGTGGGTCCGGATGCGATTGAAGGACCTTCGGAATTCCGACCAAATTTCTACTAAAATCGTAGGATTTCGCAAGCCTATAATTTCCCGACAGAATCCGACACAATCAATTGAAATCCAACATTTTACTACATTGTGATCAGGAAATTTTGAAATCATAGGAAATCCGAATCCAATTCCTATGGAAAAAGTCGATTGTGATCAGGGCCTTAGTAGGTAAGACTTCATGTATAACTTATATCACGCATTATGAATGTCGTCACCAGTATATTTTAGATTGCCTACAAGAAGTTACCAATGTGTTTTTGTTTATTTTTTAAACTCATTTTTGGCAGAGGCCAACATCAAATCAGAAATGAGAGTTGTCGAGGTCCTCCCGAGGTCCCTGCTGATTATGCTGACGAGAAAGAAGGCGCGTTGCGGAGTTTCAGCCTTCTTTAAGACTACTTCTTCAATCTAATCCATTTCATTCGTCATTTTGTTAAAAAAATGGATCATGTAATTAATGTCAATGAGCTAAGCATGAATGGAGAATATAGAGCTTATTCTTTCCCTTCTGACCTTCAAATCTCAGAGCATGTTAATCTTCTTGCTGGCATTAGTCAGTTCTGTGTCTAGGAATATGCTGGTATCTGTTGTTCGTTTGTGTTGTAATTTTTCGCAGAATTTGATGTCCCTTCCCTCTGCAGTGTTCTCACAATAGACGCTGCTCCGACCGAGGCGAATGCCCCTTAAGCAGAGAATTTTGTGTTGGGATGACATTTATTCGCTTGTGGAAGAAGCTGGACAAATATTTTTATTAACATGTGAAATAGCAGCAAGCTTGTCAGAAATATCCAATATAAGCAAGTCTTCCAATAAAAATATGTAAATTTCCGTTGATGTTATCAAGATCCTGTTCGAGTATAGAAATTTTTAACGAAAGGCAAAATGAAAGGGGAAAAGACGAAGGAAAATTAATGCCTCCTCCTTTGACAACTTGCACTTGTCTTAACATATGAATCATAACAGAAACAAAACATTATTGCTTTCTTATTTTTCTACAAAAATAATAAAAAAAACATATATAACAACAACATGATTGCCTTGGTCACGAAACGCAAAGCCACAGGGATAATAGTCAAAATTTCAACATAGACTATACTACTAGTAGTAATAATTAGTAGCTTTATATGCTATACAAATCTAACTTAACATCAGATCAAACATGTCATCTGCGGTTAACAATGTGGTCCCTCCTAGAATTAATTCCGTATCCATCTTCCCACTCTCTGTTATAGCTTCCATCACCTCACGTGCCTGTCGACAAAAAAAAAGTAAAACTTCATAGAAAAAATATACAGCTCTTTATTTGTTTGTAAGTTTTGGAAATCACACTACTTTAGCCTTTAGGCAGTCTTGCAACCAAAAATAAAATGTGCCTTCGTATCGAACACCCATTTGTTATTTGAAGAGGACACTGACAGTCAATAGTAATATTGAGCAAAAATTTCTCCTTAATAAGATAGCCGAGGTATGATTTTCTTTAATCCATTCTGAAAGAAAAGTAAGAAGAAAATACTTGCTGGTAGAGGCAAATGTAAAATTATGCCCTTTTAGAACATCAACCTAACAATCAGGTGTCATTTCAATTGAAAATTAATATATAAATAAATAGAACAACAAGTATTTTTTGAAAACCTTACTACAAAGAATGTAGAATTTTGTTAGTATCTCTGGAAGGGTTTTTACAAAATATAAATAATAAAAGGGATTGGTGCAAACATAGTATTACGAGGGGAGAAAAAGCAAACCTCAAGAGCATTGATGCCTCCAACCACAAAAATAAAGAGAACACTCTGATCTCCTAAATTTGGCTTAGCCTGAAAATATAAATAACACAGGCTCATTATTTTGGCTATATTTAAGGGCCTAAACAAATGATCCCTCAGCCAGTCCATCAACCTCCCAACAAAAATAAAAAAAGGAAAAA
This sequence comes from Rhynchospora pubera, assembly GCA_028095005.1. NCBI lineage: Eukaryota > Viridiplantae > Streptophyta > Magnoliopsida > Poales > Cyperaceae > Rhynchospora > Rhynchospora pubera. Next base: position 16,455 of record JAMFTS010005286.1, on the reverse strand, counting down.
ATAGAAGGAAAAATGAAGGAGAGCAATAACTTCATAACTGTAAAGGAAAGAAAAAAACCAACAGTTGCTATGATTCAGTTATAACAATATAACTACAACAGATGAGCAAACAAAGAGATAAAAACAAACCTGTCCAAGGCCGAACCTACCAAAACCACTCTTAAAAAAGCGACCAACAGCTGAGGAGTGGTACTCAATACCTGGTACATCACCTTTTGTCAGAATTGCACTCAATAACTTGTACAACAACCCCTTTCTCATACCATAAGTACCATGTTCATATTTACTCAAGTCAACAAGCACTTCTCTTATTGTGGGGCTTCTAACTGGTATACTAGATAACTTGTGAAAGAATTTGCAGAGCTGGTCTACCCGATCTCTTAATTCCAATTTCAACTGAACTTCTCCATAATCGTCTTTATCTTCTTCTCCTTCATTTTCATCCCAGTTGCCCCATTGATCATCAAAATCATCTATTTGATCTGATTTTGCAGAATCACCCTCCTTTGTGACATTTTTCTTGGCTTGTGATTCAAGCTCCTTTTCTAGACCATTGAGAAACTTAATTTTAGCATCTTGTGGCTTCTCTAAAATGGCATCCACAATTGCATCTTTAATTGACCTTTCCTCTTCCCATGAGAATGGAGACATTGAGACAGAGGTCGGGAAATTTTCACCGGCCAATATATAGCCAACCATAGAAAGAAGTAACACATCCTTCAGTGAAAGAATCCCTTGGGAGGTAATGCTTGTGTTAATGAAATCACGAATTTCACTAGACAGACTCTGGCTTGAGTCAGCTGAGCTCACACTTAGTATCCTCTCAGCACTGACAAAAGCATCCCACCTGGAGCTTTGTGGCTCAGAATTCGCCATGTCAGCAGCTAGTGCTAGTTTCACAATTCCTCTGTTTCTAACCAAAACCTTTTGGTCTCTGGAGATTATTTTGACCATGTTTCGAAGGTCTGATTGGGATGCTACTTTTGAACTGAAGGATAAGTTTTCATTCTTCAAGGATTCCAATAGCCATTTTTTGACAAGCAAAAGACCATCTTTTGCCCCTCTGTCAAGCAAGGACTCCAAGTAGCTAGCACCAGTATAGTTTGCAAGGAATGCACCGCTTAGTTTGGGTGAAATTTCAAAATTGTTATCATCAACCTGGCTAGAATTCCATCCAGAGATAAAATTTATAACATTTTCATATAACCGATTGTTACCTCGCTCTTCTTCTAGTATTGTATCAAATGGTACATCCATGTCCAGAGGGATCCGTTTGATAATTTTACTGGGGCTTTGTGCAGCTTTTGAAGTACTATGTTGACGAGGCAGGCTAGAGAGGATGCGCTCGAGAAAAGAATCACCATGCAAACAAGGGCTTAAAAGATCAACTGTGCGGTCAACAAGTAATAAACCAGCTGATCTCTTGGTACGACGGCTTACATCATACAGGCTTGACATGTCCATCATTGTCTTCCCTATTGACTTTGATGTGTCACCCAGTGAGAATATTTCCAATTTTAGATCCATCTGCATATAAACAATAAATTACCAAAACCTTGACTTATTCGAGCAATAAATTATATAAACAATCATGCCTCTGTCGACCTATTTGATGGTATAATACATAAACCAATAACAAGAAGAATGTAACATGAACAGTAACAGTCAAACTAAAATTGTTAGGCACATATACCTATAGCAAGTATCCAAATCATTGAATTTAGTCATCATAAGCACAGCAGTTAGCTCCCTAATTAAGATAATTAGATTCGAACAATGCAATGGATCAACTTACATCATATTGTAATTACCTTATCAGCAAAATAATAAAGGAAATGTGCAGTCAGAGTAACACCAGATGGTGAATCATCTCCATCAAGGTTTTGGCCTGAAGAAACAGCAGGTAGACCTCGTCCCAGAGACTCCTCACTTTCTTCATTAGACAAACATAGCTCCGTCATTGTCCCTTCAGATGGCAGCACAAACACCCGAGAAGAGATGGGGCATATGACCATTGGCAAGTGTTGCACTGATACTGACAGTTGAGTGGGAGCTGCTGTGTCAGTGATAAAAGCATTGTTGTTCCCCTTTTTAACAAGTTCTTCATAGTCTTGATTGAGTAGGGTTTCATATTCACGGAAAGCATCAGGTCCGAGAGGACAGTCAATGTGGGCCGAGTGAGAGATCTAGTATTGGTGAGTAATTGTACTTTTAGATCCCAAAATAAGAATATAAAATATTTAGTGAACTTTCAAAGAGGGAGAGCCAATAGTTTCTATGTGAGAACACTCTAGTTTGGTACTATTTCTGTACTGAATCTCATTGACAGAATTATTGTTTTAAAGGTTTTTTTTTGTGATTTACTTGGCAATATCTTAATAGTAAACACTAATCCATTGAAATTAAAAGAACAAAATTTTTTGAATTAGGAACCACCAGTATATAATGAGATGACGTTGTATTGTTCATGAAAATCTGAGAAAATCCCATATAGTCTTATAGGCTATCAGAAAAAGGGGGGGGGGGGGGGGGGAAATCATCCTGTTCCAATCGTCACCTCTCTCAGGTCAAATTGAAACTGCTGATTAGGTACTTCATAAAAAATAAAATCCTACTGTTCTACATTATGGAGCATAGGTATTTTGTATAGAAAATACAAATGAAAATAAAAAGTCAAGTAAAAGAGGAATGTAACAAAATGATATTTTCATAGTTTGTCAAAGTTAAACATGAAACCTTTACCAATAGATAAAGTAAAAAATAAAAAATAATAATGATCACCTCAGGGATAGATGTAAATACAACACAACTTTGGATGGTTGAGTGGGTCCCGAGGCAGCGCAAGATATATCGGTGTGTATCACTCAAAAGTCGACATGTGATAATCACAATTTTTGTTGGTGGGTCAACATAATTCAAGCTCCATCCAGCAGCCTTGGAGAAATAAAATAATCAAGCAAAAAGAAATATCAGAAATTATTTTTGTTATTTATTTAATTTTTTTGCACCCAAGTTTATAATTGAATATTTGCTAACAACAAGACAAACAAGAGCACTTCCAGTTTCATAATCAACCTCAAATTAAACTGAATTATCATTTGCCAAACTATTAAGCAAATAAGACTCCGATAAACCAAATTTAATTTAAGGCCAAAAATCAACTCTCATTTTGCCAGTATGCCCCCAAAATGAAACTGTGTCCCAATATCCAAAGACAGACACTCAAGAGAACGCCAAAATGATCCCAAATTAACATTTACAAGCCAGACTCAGTTTACTCTGACAATGCAACAGGATACCAAATTGATGGCCCATTGAGCAATTGCTGACCACAAATTGCAACTAAAGTACAGTAAGCATTAACCGTGCTTAATTAAAGTGCCAATTTTAGTCCTTATTATCCATAATGTGAACTTTAACTTGATTGATCATGCCTCAATCAAACTCAATTCAGATGTCATTTCACCCAGTACAATATGCTGGAAAACACAAAATAATACAAATCTTTGCAATAATCTAAAAAAACAAATTTAGAAACGTTACTGCATCTAGAGGAGATAAATCGTCGAGACTGCAGACAGAGCGCACAGCGAGTTCTAGCAAGAGAGGGAAGGCACCAGAGAATTGAAAGGCCTCTCTCGTACCAGAATCAATGTACAAAATGGCGTCGGAAATCTCATCAGAAATCTACAGAAGCAAATGTAACGAAAACTTGTAAGAATTCGCACGTTTAGATGCTAACTAACCTCTCTTCTCATAGAGATGTTAACCTGTCGGAGGGAATCGAGGCAAGATCTGATGAGATCCACCGATCCCATCTTCTCTTCTTCTTTTCTTCTTCTCTCTTTTTACAAGTTGAAAATGTAACCAAAGTAACTCGGTAGTGAGACGAGGACGAGACGATCGATTGGGATTTGGATTCGAATCCTCTGCAGGTCTTAAAAAAACTTGCAGTGCAGCACTTTGGATATCAGCCCTCTGATTTTATTCAACGGGTCAGATTAAAAAGCTCAATTAAATCGCTCCCAAAAAAATAAAATGAAGAAAATCGCTGTCCGCCTCACTCTCTCACGCTCTCCTCTCCTCTCTCTCTCAGACTCCTCCTCTTGATTTGATCTGCGTTAAAAATTCTGTCGAGCAATTCTTCCCGAATTCCGTCTTTCGTCGACCCCCTTCTTGTCTCTCCTGACCGCAGTCCGCAACGAGCAATCGGAACAAAGAAGCGGATGTGGATGTGATATTGTGATCCCAGCTTGGAAGTTGGAGCCTTGGATCTGGACTGAGTTTAGATTCTTTAGAATACAATGAGGACGATAAAATAAGTATTTGGGCCACCAAAAAGCCCATAAAAGTAACACAATTCAGAGGCTGATTGATCCGTGCAAATCTCAACTTAGGATGTAAGTTGAAACTTAGAAAGCTAAAATGCTCAAATTATAACGGTCTAGGCCTGTCAAAACGGAATAAAAAAGGGAAAATTGGATATAACCCCCTCTAATCTTCTCTATTTAGATATAACCCCCTACAATCATTAAAATTAGATATAACCCCCTCTAATCATCTTCATCAAGGATATAGCCCCTTTTCACTAATTTTAATCTTTTTTAATTATAAAAAAATCAACAAATTAATTTTATGACCAAATTGTCCTTCCTTAAAAAACCATTTCATCTTCCTCGTGCTTCTAAATTGCTGGTCTCTCTAACAAACAAGTATATATAGATGAAAAAATAAAAAGTAAAAATCAAACGCCGGCTATTATTCAACAAGTTCTCAAAAGGAATTCCATTCACAAGTGAAAAACTTCATCAAAATTTGAAGTTGAGAAGAACTGAAAAAAAATATCACGAAGGTTTGAAGAACTATTCTGTTAAAAATTTAGAAAAACCATATCATTTCTTAGCACGAAGGATCAATGTTAAATTTAATCTTATTATTTCTTCTTAACCTTCTTGTTTTTTTTTCTTTCAAATCTCAAAATGACTGTCTAATTTGAGTTTAATAAGCAGTCTCCTTGCCTCACGGAATTTATAATTTCTTTTCCTAGAACCATCAAGTTATTTTTCCCGTTCTGGTCATCCGATTAGGTTGAATGAAATAATGAGAAATTACTTGTTGAAATAGTCAAGGAGTAGAAAGTATTTGATTTCTGTGTCAGCATTTTTTTTCTGAGAGAGGACGGAGAAGACAAGAAGATGAAAAGCTTTTTGGAGGCAGGGTAATTTGGTCATAATATTATGGTGTTGATTTCTTTTTAATTAAAATTAGTGAAAAGGGGTTATATCCTAGAGGAAGATGATTAGAGGGGGTTATATCCAATTTTAATGATTGTAGGGGGTTATATCCAGATAGAGAAAATTAGAAGGGGTTATATCTAATTTTTCCATAAAAAAACGTGGTGCCGTTCTGTTTTCAGAAATGAAACGGCTTGTGGCACCAATTTCTCTATCATTTCAAAAAACGAAACGAAAACGAAACAGATAATTATACCGTTTTACCGAAATATAACACAAAAATTAGAAATTATAATGGAAAACAGAAACAAAACATAATGTGGCACCAATTTTCTCTATCGTTTCAAAAATGAAACGGTACGAAAACGGAATGCGTCTATTCCGTGTGCGTTTGGTACGTTTGCGAGGCCTATAACTGTCTTTTCATCTGATGAGATATTATCTTTTAGATAGCATGATTAAGCGAGAAAATTAGTTAGTTACTCACGGATATCGCAATCTGTCACCCGCATTTATGATATACTTCACAACAAAATTGTTTTTGCTAGGTCATTCATGCAAATTAAAAGAGGCCGACTGTTGGTCGTTATTCGTTAGCATATATAAAGTAAACAAAGGTTTCGTTTGGATAGGTGTGGGAAGAAGGAAAGAAGGGAAGAAGTGAGAAGAAGTATTGGGAAGTGTGTAATTTTGTGAAGAGTTTGGATTGTTTATAATTTTTTTTCTTCTTCTTCTTTCTTCTTCTTCTTTTTTCCAACGATCCAAACGCACCCAAAGAGTAGATGAGAACGAATAAATTTGTCATATAGATTTGGACTATATTGACATAAATTTGTGAGATATTAGAGGAAAATCAATAAAATTTACTAAAATCTCAAAATGTAGTCTTGTGCAACTCTTATTTTATGACCGAACGGTAGGCAAAACTGTTTTTATTTACCAATTACCAGGCAACAAGAAGAAAAAACAAGAACAACTAAAGCTGGTACGAATGCATATGGAAGTAGAATCTTACTACCATTCTTATTACATTAATTCTGTTATATCTAATAGATTGTAGTTTATTTCTATAAGTGTTTTTTCAAGTCTTACAAACCTAGAGATACTTAAATAATGGTTACTACCCTAGACAACTACCAGTTTTATATTTTTTTTTCTGACAAAAAAGTTAATGATATTAAGAGTTGCATAATAGTTGTAAAAAGTCTTCTCTTTTGTGAAAATGAAACCAGAGCTTCCAGCATTAATAATTTACTTGGAATCTTTATATTTTAGCAACGATGATTTATTTCCTTTTACATTTATGTTAATTTGTTTAAGTAATAGTAGTTGTAGGTTTTAAAGCTTATTGAAAATTTTTGGTACTTACCGTTTAACATTGTGCCTGTATATAACCAATTAAAAAACAATTCAACGTCGTCTATGGAATCAGTTTAAGGTACTATTCAAGAATTTGCTCCTTTTGTCTTTTTTTTTCAAAAAAAAAAAAAAAATTGGTGTATTATTTTCTTATTCCTTCAGTCTAATTTGATGAAATTTGATGCCCAGGCTTGGCGAGAAGAAATACTTGAGCTTCACAATCGAATGAAAAGCAAAATATGTTGCAATTGAAATACCACACTCACAATTTCATTTAATTAAAAACTAAAAGAGAGTTTTACATGAAAAGCTTCAATAAACTACAGATGCAAAAAGAAAGATTACAATCAAATAATCAAAATATGTATATAATCACGTGTAGCATTTTAATTTCCATTGGCATCCCCTAGCTGAGGTTCCTGTTGTCTAATAAATAAATTGAACAATCAACAAAGAAATTGAATGTGTATTGATCATCGTATGCTACTGTACATGTTGCAGGGCCCCATCACATGTGAGGTCACAATTGTACTTTTTTTTTGAAAAATTTTAGACATACGCTAGAGCTTTATTTTCTCATCTCCGAATGCACATGCAACTGTGCATCCATCTAGACTTTGTAGTTCGCATAAAAGAAGTCTCAGTTAACAGAAAACCAAATATTGTGCCAGGATCAATTTATAATTTTCATTTTTTTCACTTTGCTTTAAGAGAATTTTTTTGTTTTGAGGAAAAGCCAAATACTGTGCCAGGATTAATTTATAATTTTCAGTTTTTTCTACTTTGCTTTAAGAGTTTTTTTTTTTTTTTTGAGGAAAAACCAAATACTATCCCAGGATCAATTAATTGTACTAAAATTAAGAGTCAGAAAAATAAACTGTTTTAAAAATATATCTAAAAAATAAAAATTAAGAGTCAGAAATTTCGCTATTGGAAGTTTTGGTTTAAGACAGCCATATTTAACAGAAATTGATTAACTTTGCAAGCAAACCAGAAACCAAGCAAAATTAACAAATTCGGTACAGTAAATAACTTATCCTGACTGAACAAATTGTGAAACAACTTTCTCTGTAGTAAGTAATGAAACAGCCTTACAGAAAATAATATATACTAATACACCTGACAATTATTTATTGACAATGCAATTATTATCTTGAACCTGATTTGATTAATTACTTATTAATTATTATACTCTACTGAAAACAATTTGACTACCTTACAGCAAAATAATATTTATGGTACGTCAATCATAACTATTAATGATGACAACATATTAATATTGACAAGTTTTGAGACCAGCAAACTTACAACACTTTCAAAACAAAATCAAGTTACGTAATAAGTTCCCAATATCAATGTAAATATAGTAATTTTCTCAGGGTTGGCTCGTAAGGACTTGTCAATTCTGGCATAACTATACATACAAACTCGGTAAGTTTCAATATGTCAGAACTTTCAGGACTAAGGGATTCTCATCAATAGACAATTTTTCAAAAGAAGTTCAAATAATTTACTTGCTAATAAAAAATAGAAGTCGGAAATATCTCCCACCGCGCTTCTCAATCCCATTTCAAAGGGAAAAATGCACGAAACAGCTTGAAATCCCTCCAAAGGACACGTGCCGCAAATTCCATCACCTCCTCGTCCCGCCTCTCAGTCCCTTAAAGCAAAAAATCTGAAACCAATATGCAAGAGCTGTCAATGGATAATTAAATTAAATAGTGGTTTTAAGAGAATTGAAGTAAATAAAAGATGGGAACCAGCAATAAATTAACTTTTAAGAATCCTACAATGCCCAGACCTAGAAATAAATTTAATCTCTAGGATTGATTTGTCTTTAGCAAAAACAATCAGATTGTTGCCCCCAAAAGATATTATTTATTGGATGGTCTGAGTCCCAGTGGGTTTGATGTAGGCCTTAAGATATTAATTTTTCAGATTAAAGGACAAATATAATATAAGGATTACTAAAACCGTACTGGATTGGTACATACTATTCTTTCTTACAATTGAATAGTGGACAAAGGACAATATAATAAGGGAAGAGGTAATTCGAGTTATAGGAATCCCAATATGCTCTCAAACTAACCTATTTACATCAATTTCCCCGCAGTCTAACTTTGCGCTACCATAATATTTTTATTTGTACACACAAATAGTTCCATCTTTAAGAAATAAAGGTGTTCAAAACTCACCTCATACTCAGATTTCAATACCGCAATGGCCAGATCAGTTTTGGCATGAACAATCAAATAAGATATGCATCCACTCGCCAGTGGTCATAGAATGGGATTTTTGCTCGTGTTTAGTTCTCTCTGTTTCTCTTCACACTTGTTTATTTGGAAAGGATGAAATGAATGGCGGCTACTATCATGCCCTATATATATTATCTTATGACTGCCTCAGAGACCAACTAGAAACCCTAAGTTTTTGACGGACCTACCTAAAAAAATGACTAAAGTATCCCTTCCAAAACCTGAATTTGACAGCTTAGATCAATCAGACTTGATCTGGATGGGTACAAGCAACTATGTAGTTACCCTTTTGAAAGTAAAACATTAATGGCTCAAATAAAATTAACCTTATCTGAAGATAGCCCTAAACAATTGCCACAACCCTATTCTAATTGGTTCAGATTTAATAATACCCTAATCATGTGGCTCAAAAAGAAACTGTATATTTCCAAAATCCAGAATAATAAAGACTTTCTATAGTATATTAGTACAGTTATACCAAGAGTTTATACTGCCCCAACAGAATAAACAGTTCTAGTTTGAATATACTTAGTAAGTAGCAACCATCCCCCTTTAGAGCACACTGAATTAATAGACTCAATCTGGATGCAATATAGGCAACTGTGCAAGTGACCTTCTAAAAGTATGGCTCAAATTAAATTGAATCTTATATGAGGAGTGAGGACAGCCCTAAACAATTACCACAACCCTAATTTGGAAGGTTCAGATTTAATTATATCCTAATCCTTGCAGACCAAAAAGAAAATTTATGTCCTAAGTGCAAAATAATAAAATCTTTCTATAGTTATATACTTTAACTAGTTTTTATTATTGTCACAACTACATGACAGTTCCTATGCTGAAAATTCTTAATTAGTAGGTGGTACTTATCGTTTGTTCACCTTAAATTCATCATCGCCTGCTATTTTAAAGAAATTCTTAATTAAAACTGTAACAAGACTCCAAAGCTTACTGGTTTTTATTTCCAGCTTGTCAACCCTAAGAGTCTCCACAGATTGTATAAATCTTTGAGCAATTAGAACTACTTCGAGTATAATTAACCATAGATGATTTGGAAACTATCATGTCTTTTATACATTGTTTGTGGATGGTGGTTTTGGTGTTTAGTTGTTTGGTTCCATTGGATAGAGGTTCTAGTGTGGATATAACCTGATGTTCTTCTCTCAAGCATTTCAGCGAACACCTGATATGCATGCCGCCCAAATCATCATTCTGTCAATAAGCTTTGAGGATCATGTTATATGGAACAACAATTGAGACACTAAACGAGAACGTTGAATCGAATGAGAGATCTGGATTCAGAATTGAGTGAAACCTTGGACGGGCAATTGAAATGGAGTTGTGACCCTCGGAAACAAGGAGAGGAACCGATTCTATTGCCAATGGGGAGAGAGAGGAGGAAGTGCCACGTGGATTTAGGTCAAAGGGCAGTCAATGAGACACCATTGGGAAGAGACAGAGAGAGAGAGAGAGAGAGGGTGTCAATGTCACTTCGCTTCACTTCAGTGAGAAATGGGAGAGTAGTATGTTGACGAGAGGAGATATGACATGTGGGACCCTAAAGTCGGGTTCATTTAAATTCGCAAAAAGAAAATTAAATAATCGACTAATATTGAATTCAGACGTCATGCTTACATAATGATCCTAAAATATCATTAGGAACAAAATGCTTTTCGATGGTAATCACATCCTCTACCGAACTTTTAAACTTGGTAGAGTGACAACTTCTGATCTAAACCGTTAGATTTAATCTCAACGGTTAAAAGAGTCTCGTGCATGTAACTTAGATTGATAGGCCCGAAAAAATCTTAACCGTCGAGATTAGATCAAACGGCTCGGATAAAAAATTGGCCCTCTACCAACCTTTTTGAGGTTGGCAGAGGATACGGACCCTTTTCGATGGGGGCCGGTTGGGGAGGTGACGTAATCAAATAATATGCATGCATGTGGTTTAGTTTTGATGACTAATTCATTATCATGCATATAATTTGTTGCTGAAAAAGCAAGGTAATTAATTAGTTGGCTAGAAGAACTCATGAGTATGGTCCCTGTCACCACACATTGATGATACACTTGACAACAAAAATTGTTTTTAGTGGGTTAATCATGCAAACTAAATGGAGCAACAATTGGTGGTTAGGAAATATAAAGGCACGCTCAGAAAAAAATAATAATAACAATAATAACCAATTATTCATCAAAGAGACTTGTACTGTATTGACATGAAGTGTGAGATATTAGATGAAATCAACAATTGTTGTATTATATCTGCACTGGAATTGAATGTGTTTTTTCACGAGCAGATTGAAAACAAATAGCTCAACACGGTACGATGCATAATTAAAATCTTGTATTGATTCTTAGATTCCGTTATTCAAAAGTTTATTTTTATGTTTGAGATTTTTACAATTCTAGATACAATAGAGAAAAAAATATTCGGCCTGGTAAATTACAACACGTGATCACTCACTCCAATTACTCCATCTAAGCCAGCATATATCAATTAATTTAATTTCTTTAGTTCTAACACAGAAGTCATGCAAATGCTTTAACCAAAATCTTTGCTTCTGTAATAGAATATCTATAGAATATTTAACCAAAAACTTTAGTGCATCTAATGACACTGTGTGCTGGCTCCAGTGGAATGAGAAAAATTATTAATAGAACATTTAATAACAGTATGCAAATGTCAGCTACCTCATTAATTATACTTTAATACATTATACATGCAATATCTTTGCTTCTTGGACAGGCCTTTCTTTGGACATCCTAGACAGCTTTAGAGCACCGGAGTGGTTGCAACGTGCAACTTGCAACGTTCAGATACTCATGGAAGTGGAATTGGCACTTTCTTAATTTTTTACTTAGAATTTGTGACCGTCAGTCAGACATCTCCTTAACCTAGACAAACAGTCTAAAAATGAAATTTTCAGTTTGTTATTTTGTTGTAGCCAGATAAATATACAAATGTAGACATTGAGTAACTTGCTGATCCTTCATTGTTCTTTATTTTATTTTTAGTGTTGTATTTAATTTTTCTTTTACATTCCCTGTAAATACAAACTTTTCTTTAATACAAGTTCTGGCAAAAGCCAGCTTTCAAAAAAAAAGATAACGTCAAATTCTAAGTCACCTCTTCTCCATAATAGACATCTAAAATTTTATTCGGTGCCTTATTTTATCTTATGATATTTTCTTCACAATGCCGGTGTTTATTTGTTTTAATTGTTGTTGTTATAAAAATTTTGAGTATTTTTTTTGTATTTAAACTGTTCAGCTTTGCGCAATTCAATAGCCACTTAAAAGGTACTACATCTATTAGCAATGATGCAACTTGTGACCAACTTTTTCAAGAAAAGATATAAAAGAGAAAGGAACACAAAATGCAAAACCAACAAATCACGTTTGAAGTCAGAAATCTTTTAAGAAATACTTATCATTCTGTTTTTTCCCTTTTTATTTATGAACTCTGAAGTGATTGAAAAAATTATTTATTGTGTTATTTATTTACAGAATTTTTATATTACTTTATAAACTTTGAAGCAGGTGAAAATAATTTAATTTACGGTAAATCGCAGCTTATTTATTCTAAAAGAAATATTCGTCAGAAGTTAATGGATTCGCAACAGTGCGCGGACCCAAGCTCTAATGTTTCAAGATTGGAAATTGAGAAAGGATAAGTAAAATTATTTTCGGATTACATTAGTGAACAATGTGCAATCAAAATTCTTTCATCAAAATAGAAGAATTTGATTTAATTTAATTGTAATTTCTATGTTATTAGATCCAAAGAAATTCTAAGGAGAAAAAAATCCAATCAAATGAAATTTCGTGTGTAAATCAGCCTTCGAAAAAAGAAATTTCGTGTGTAAGTGTAAATAATTTTGATCAAAGGCGAAAGCAAAATTATTAAATTCCCTAGAAAGATCAATTGCCCAATAAGTATACTAATTTTGGGCCGACTTTGGGCCCAAAACATGTTCTCCCAATACTTTTTTGTAATTTTCGAAAGTAGCTGAGTAAGTAAAGTTCTAGGTTTTAGGAAAAAGGATTTTAGCATTCACTCGAGAAAACGAATAGGATTTTAACACTCTCTCTCTCTCTCTCTCTCTTGCTTCCGCTCTCTCGACCTAAGCGAAGAGAAAAGTACGAGGAGGAGGAGGAGGAGGAGAAGAGGAGGCAAAAATGGCGAGAAACGAGGAGAAGGCGCAGTCGATGCTCAACAGGTTCATCACCATGAAGCAGGAGGAGAAGCGCAAGCCTAAGGAGCGCCGTCCCTACCTCGCCTCCGAGTGCCGTGACCTCGCCGAGGCCGATCGATGGCGCTCTGAGATCCTTCGAGAAATTGGCGCCAAGGTACCAATTTCACTGCATTCTGTCCCTTCTAATTTTGATATTTAGTTGGTGTGCAGCTGATAAACAATAAAATTGACTGTACAAACTGAGCTATCTTGACTCTTCCTTGTGAATTTGCATATTAGGAGGTTAAATGTAAACTTGGTAGACAGTGTTTAAATTCATTAGTACTGGATTTTTGTCATTTCTAACTTGCAACATAGTGTTTTGGTTAAAGTAACAGTTGAGATTTCAGTTGCAAATGATTAATAGGCGTTGTGTATTCTTTTGCAATATGACAAAGACTAAGGGTTACTCATTACTAGTTTAGATAGCTGGTCGATTTGGGTATTCAGTACGTGACTTAAGGACTCTCGCCATTGTTACTATTACTGTAATGTATTCTATATATCATCTGGTAATAAGCAAATGAGGATCTTACTAGAATTTTGGACATTTTTTTTTTCAATTCGGGTGTTACTTGAACAGGTTGGAGTGCAATGTGTGTTAGATATATGGTACGTGACTGTACATGGCAAGGATACTCGAACAAGCTTCTGTACTGTACCAATATATCCAATTATCATGTCTGTACTAATCTGTCGTCAATGTTCTATTCTATCCAGGTTGCAGAGATACAAAATGAAGGCTTAGGCGAGCACCGGCTTCGTGATCTTAATGATGAAATTAATAAGTTGTTGCGAGAGCGTATGCATTGGGAGAAGCGAATTGTGGAGCTTGGCGGGCAAAACTATGCTTTGAAAGGGGCTCCTAAAATGACAGATTTAGATGGAAACATAGTTGATATACCAAACCCTAGCGGCCGTGGGCCTGGGTACCGCTATTTTGGGGCTGCAAAGAAGCTGCCGGGTGTGCGAGAACTTTTTGAAAAGCCCCCTGAGGTGCTTAAATTTTTTTCATTCAGTTTAGTTTCACTCTTTATTTTGTAAAAAATAAAAAAAAATAAAAAGAAATAATTCTGTGTTTGGATTCCATATGTATGGTTGTTTAAATTTGGAAATAACAATGTTGTCTCTCTCTCAAAAAAAAAAATGTTGTTAGAATAGGATCTATGTGTTTATTACCTCTGACCATTGGTATGTAGTAATTTAGTATTGGATCCATCATGGTTATACAACTTGTGTAGACGTACTACTAGAATAGCATATTTGTGATGGTCAGCATTAGCGAGGCCCCGAATAGAGCACGTGTTTACTGGTCTGGTACTATACCCTTACAGTATATGCTATGACGAGGTACCAGTATATTGCTTGATTAAGCCTTGTATCCATCAATAATTTGAGTCTTTACTCTTTACTGTAGTACTAGTACCATACAATTATGATTTTGATTGGTATGTACCAATGAAACTTGAGCCTTCACGTGAAATGTGATGACAGGTCCGCAAGCGCCGTAGCAGGTATGAGATATACAAACGGATTGATGCAAGCTACTATGGGTATCGGGATGATGAGGATGGGGTCTTGGAAAAGCTCGAGGGGCCTGCCGAGGAAGAGATGCGGACTCAGGCCACGGAGGAGTGGAAGCGGATAGAACAAGTCAGGCGTGAAGCTCTGAAAACCGTGCAGAGTGGTGAGGTGGCAACAGCTGGTGCACCAAGCATCGCTGCTGCTCAGGTTTTGTTTGAAGAAGAGGAGGATGTAGTGGAGGAAGAAAGGAGGCTGGAGCAAGAGAGGGAGGAGAGAGAAAGAGGGAAAGAGAGTGAGTTTGTGGTACATGTGCCATTGCCAGATGAGAAAGAAATTGAAAAAATGGTTTTGGAGAAAAAGAAGAGAGATTTGTTGAGTAAATATACTAGTGAGGGACTGTTGGAGGAGCAAGAGGAGGCCAAAGAGATGCTTAATATACATCGGTAACAAAAAAAACGTATGCTCCTATTTTTGTTTTCTTTTTTGAAGTATGTAAACTTCAGATGAACTATTGTTTTTCTTTTTATACTTCCAATTTAGGTTAAAATGTTAGATAAATGGAACTGTAAAATAAGCAAAGGAGAAACAGAATTGATACCAATCAGTGCCTGTATTTATTCTTCTTCCATCTAATTGGGTTTTATTTGAGGCTTCCGTGGTGAAGAATAATACAGTCTGAGCTGTGTTTTATTTATTTTTATGTTTTGTTTTATTCGTATGGTCAACCATTCAATGTCTTATACTATTCTATCTTTTGTTAGGCAACAAGAAGAAGCCCGGTGATAAGGAGTTGTTGTTTGGATAATTGCACATCATGTTTGGAAGCACAAAACAAAAGAAGAAATGTTGGTTCAAATTTGCACAATCAATAGAGAACATGTTTCTTAGTAACTGGCTTGTTTACTCTTTTGTTTTATGAACTGGGATGCCTTTGTTTTTGTACTGGAGTTGTTTATATGCCATTGTACTAGTTAGAGCTGTTAGTTGTTTATTACATAGATATTCATCACTCTAATTGGGTTTGAAGATTTGAAATTATGATCTGATTGATGCAAGAAATTGCCATAAACCTAATAAGCAGCACTTGATATACGGTTTTCATTAAACAGTACTTGATATACGCTTTACAGGGCTTTCTGCTTTGACTGTAGAAAGAGACGAAAGGGACATATTGCTACAAGCAAATAGGTTAATAACTTGATGTTGATTAATTTGAGTTGATGTTAAAGCTGTTGTTTGCTTTATTCTAGACCTTTTTTTTCACTGATACTTGTCCGGTTTCAGGATTATGTAGTCTCATGATTTCTGTTCCATTTTGAGACAACAATAGGTACTATTTATGTCTTTGGGGACGGTGAGAGCTGTACGATTGCGTGATTTGAGAGCAAAGAGGTCGATAAACGTTGGTTCTTTGCTTTTCTGTGAAGGTTCATCTTAGATTCTTATAGTGGTCAATTTAGCACGATTTTTCGTTTCAAAATCACCATGCACAACAAAGACGGCCCATCATTTGGCTTTACGGTTTTTAAAAACTATAGATAGCATTCGTAAACTAAATTCCTTATATAATAAATTTATCAGCCACACTGCACGGACCCACAAAAGAAACCTCGTTTTTTACAGCCCAATTAACAACACTACCAACTTAGAACAGCTACATATCGAATTCCACCTATTTTCCTAGTATTTTACGATGCCAGCCATCAAAAAACAAAACGAGATGGTTCAAACACAATCTCCCATTCTCTTCTCCAAACAACTGTACAATACTAGAAGATAAATAGAAGGGTCAAGTTGAGGTCATCCTATCCTAGCTCCAGTCAACGACTATGCTCTGTACTC
>JAMFTS010005287.1:0-27903 GCA_028095005.1 Rhynchospora pubera | reverse complement strand
GGACTACAACTTCGAACCGAATCACCTCGTCACAAGGACACTCGAGGCGGATCGGCCTAACTCGAATGGCACAACGGCCTCAAAGGAGAAGAGCTCTCAACCTATTCCAACCTACACCTAGCGACAATGTCGGGGCGGTGGTGTTTGAGGCTACTAAATCTCTCAAGATGGTCTAGCTATGAAAAGCTCAAGTGGGAGAGTATCCCTATGCTCAAAGGCTCAATTCTGGTCTAATTTTGCAAGGCAAAGCTCTCTTGAGAGAGAGAACAAGGGGTGGATATATATATAGGGCTCGAAATGAGCAGTTCCCCAGCAAAAACAGGCCACAGCGTTGTACAACGCTGAATAGCGTTATACAACGCTGGAATATGACCGTTGTAAATTCTAACGGCTCTTTAATATAGCCGTTGGTCTGTCAGAGCGTTGTGCAACGCTATATGCCGTCGCACAACGCAGGAGTGTAAAACCAAAGGAAAGCTCCGACAATTCCGTTGGAAATTGTCAGAGCGTTGCTTGCCACTGAATGGCGTTACACAACGCTAAAGCGAGACAAAAGGAACAACTCTGACAGATTCAACAGAGCGTTGTACAACTCTATATGCCGTCACACAACGCTAACGTTACCCAACGCTGAAAGACGTTGGCTAACGTCTCCAGAGACTTTTCATGTAAAAACGACTGTTTACATGGGACAGCTAACTTGGAATTTATGTGGCGTTGTACAACGCTATATGGCGTTGCACGATGGTACTCAGGAAATTTTCCAAGTTTTTTAACTGCAGCGTTGTACAACTCTACTGAGCGTTGTACAACGTTGTGACTCAGCGTTGCCTAACTCTATATAGCGTTGTGCAACGTTGATTCACAAAAGTATGAATTTAGCTGTTCTAGCGTTGTGTAACTCTATCTAGCGTTGTACGACGCTAGGTCACAGAAAACAGGATTTTGCTGGTTTATTGAGCTTTTCGCTATCTAGACCATTTCAAGGATAAACAAGGACTAAAGTATACCTTCTATCCTAGTCTAAACTAGCCTACAAGCTCTCTAATGACTTGATCTTGATCTTTCTTAAAGCTTTTATCCAAGTCCTCATAAATTGTATCTTCTTCCTATAAAACTCAAAAAAGATTGTTAAATGCCAAATGATATTGTTTTGCAATCGACAAACCTAGAGACGTTTAGTACAACATATGTTTTTTAACCGAAAAAGAGTTTGTTTATCATCATATACCACAGCTATATATTCTCTCTTGTTCTGTCTAATTGTTAAAAAAATTATACCGCAGCTTTATATGCTGTCTAATTAGCCCCCTAACTAGGCTCATCGGGGATAACATTATAGATGACACTGGAAAATTAGAATTCTTGATTCCATCATAGAGCATCATTAAGAATTGTTTAAAATGAAAAGGTTTGGTACATTATATATTTCTCACTCAAATAAAAAGCATTTTAAGGCTAATGCTTTATGTCAACATGTGATCGAAATAGCATTCTTTAAAATAAGCAGTCCAGTGTACAAAACAGTAACAGTGCTATATAATCTGGTCTGAGCAGCCAACAGTAATTGCTATTTGTGATTGCTTGTATGCTTCAATTGCTACAATCTCTATTAGAAACTGGTCCTAAAACCTGCGGTTCATTTGGACTACTTCCGCCACTGGAAATGTTTCGAGTCTCTGAACTCTCTTTGTGTTTTCCCCATAAGACACTGTATAGGCCTCCGACCATTAGAAGTCCACCTAAGACACTGCAAGAGGAGTGTGCTGCTTGAGTGCTTGTATTGGTCTCATTTCATAAATTATATTGTTGTTTGTTTGTTTATAGTCTTGAAAAATAATATGTTTGGTGGCTTTTAGCTCCATCTTGTAGACTACAGTATGCTGGTCCCAGTTAAAGGTAATGATTTCTCAAAAAATGTCAATAACCATGTTGACATGGTGAAATCCAACTTAATTGACACTCAAAATGCTACACAAGATGTGTGCCCTAAAATCCCTAAATAAAGGAAATAATATATAATATGGTATTCATATAAGAGTTTTGCTATGGTGAGTCGCGACTCACAAGCGGGTCCGTGAGTCGGACTCAAAACTTCTAAATCTAGTTCAAAATGACCGATCCAAACCATTCAATATGATCTCCCTATCGAAACCTCCATACTGACCAAATTTTACATTTTTTTTTAAATTTTTAAGTATTTTTTTCGGATTTTTAAAAACTGCTATTTTTGAACGGTTCAGAACTAATTAGATTAACGATTTTCTAAAATTTCAAAAAAATACTTAAAAATTTCGAAAAAAAATATAAAATTTGGTCAACATAGAGATTTCGATAGGGAGATCGTATTGAACGGTTTGGATCGGTCATTTTGAACAAGATTTAGGAGTTTTGAGCCCGACTCACGGACCCTCTTGTAAGTCGCGACTCACCGTAGCAAAACTCTTCATATAAACCTATTAAGAAAGAGAATACAGGAATTCCTCCCCCAGTCCTGCGCCCCACCCCAACACAATTTTTTGATGAACCTAACATACTCATGTTAAATGATATCATTTGATAAAGAGCAAAGTTGGGAGTAATATTTTTCACAAGGAAAGGTGGCTATTAAATGTATCTATTCTAAACTTGGATGTCTCGGAAAAAAATAGATGATGACAGAATATGATTTAAGGCCCAAACAGCTTAAGTTTATCTCTTTGCTGAAACCCATCACCACAACTTTTTAAGATGGGTAATATTGGGATCAGTTTGATATTTAATAATGTAATGAGCTGGAAAAGCCAATAATGGAAACATGTTGCCATGTAGCTAATACTTTTCAAAAGAAAGATAAGATGCCTCAGATTAAACTGACACAAAGTAGGCATCAATGCTGATTCTTCTTTATAATTGCAGACTCGATCCGAAGTACTGTTATTAAACAAACTTATTCTATTTTCTTTATTCCCTTTGTGGAAAGTAGTAAATATATGCTTGTTTTCTATTCTGAAAGCACTTCACCATCACCTATATTACATACTAAATCTTAATTGCTCTGTTTTCTGGGAGTGGTCATTGTAAAATCAGGTTGATGCTTACTTGCTGCACTTGCTTCAAATACAAATTTCATGATTTCATTTTACATTACTAAGTGAAAACTGAAAAGTATTCAGAGCTGAATTATCATAACATTACCTTCCTAAGCTGATTGTTTCTCCAAGAAAGAAGGAAGAACACGCCAGGGTAGTGAGCAGAGACAAAGGTTGCCACACTGCCAAGAAAACTGCCCCTTTTCGTTCTATGCACCATGCTTGCAAATAGAAAGATATGCCCGATGCAAATATCCCCTGAAATGTTGGCATTTTGATTAATTTACTCAATGCTTTTCTTCAAATTGTATAACTTAAATTTGGGTATTCTATAATTCATTGCTCTGATGCATTGATGAATATTGCATACTGAAAGCAAGCTAGAACTTTTGTGTCATCAAAAGCATCAGTAACCTATTGCTCTTGCAAGTTTCTTTCATTCTAGCTTGTAGGCATAACCTTTTTGGGATATTTTATTACTGATTTGATGAATTTTTTCTTGGTCTTGATCCTTTACCTTTTCTGGACTGTGTACCTTTGATTTATGGATAGCTGCAATAGTAATTTGGTGAATTTTGCTTTATAAGTCATCACACATGCAGTGCAGTACATACATTATATGATACTCCAAGGAGGCCATCGTCAAAATGTAGCTTCCACTTGTTGAAATTTCTCTCGGCTACCATAGCGACAAAGAATGATTGAATTGTGCCTAGGAAGTTGCATGTTGCACTGAATATGAGCTTTGACGGGTATTGGTCTAAAATGGGTTTCTGTTGAAATTACATTATTCTATTAGAATGTAACTTCAGCCTATTAATAAAAGTGTTTTGCTGCAGTCTCTTGCTATTTATTCCTAAAAAATACCAGCTAACTCTGACAATTTGAATATTCTGTAACTGTAGTTCCACTTCTCTCCGAGTGAATGTTGGTAGTCTTCTTATCAGGGACTGTGCTTTGTGCTTTCAGTTAATTGGTTGAGGGACCCACCACAATAGTGACTCGATTAAGGTGATTGTAC
This sequence comes from Rhynchospora pubera, assembly GCA_028095005.1. Taxonomy (NCBI): domain Eukaryota; kingdom Viridiplantae; phylum Streptophyta; class Magnoliopsida; order Poales; family Cyperaceae; genus Rhynchospora; species Rhynchospora pubera. The sequence continues at coordinate 23,811 of JAMFTS010005287.1, read as the reverse complement.
AGAGTATCCGATTAAACTAGTAAGTGTTGGATGCTCTTTTCAGCTTTTGTATCTTTTTTATGGTGTTAAGTTTTTTGGGTTAAGTTAATCAACTTTTGGTTTAAACACTTCAAACTTTTATTTTTCTTAATAATAAAGGAAACCAAATGAAATACTTTTTGCAAGAACCTGTAATATGATCCAAAAAGACCAAGTAACAGCAGAAAGGACCATGAAGAAGGTGCCTATGATCCATTCCAGTTTTGAATGAGATCCTTCCTTGCTGCTACTTCCATGGAGAATTGGCCGGTCTTGGTTTATTGACTTTAAATAAGGCCCCTCGTATAAGGCAAGTACCAAAACTCCTGCCAGACAAAGTAGTATTCCAAAAAGTTTTATAATTCCTGTAACGTCCTTTAGCTTTAATGATTCAGTTCTGCAATCATATAATTGTAAACTTGTGTAAGATTTTAGTTAGAAGCCAATGTCGTTTGGATCTAAGAGCTGATTGTCACAAGGTTGGTTCTATAAATTTTCATTCTTTAAAGCAGAAGAATTAATTTGAGTAAAATGGTTCTGTTTAAGTTCCTGCAGGACAAATAAGATCTGAAGTAGAAATATTTTTTTTTTCTAGTTTAGCGAATCCTGCGGACCATTTATATATATTTAAAACCAATCTCTAAGAAATCTACAGAAATAGTTAAATCTAGCCGTGTCTCCACATATTAATAACCACAGTTTACTGGAATTCCTGTACCAATGAATTTTCTTCTTTTCTTGTCTTGTATTATTGACCAAAGAGATTTAATTAAAACATTTTTCGCTACAAATTGAGACTATTGGTACCTTAGTAAAACAGCAAACGCAAAAGTAACCACAGGAACAGCATTTGTCACAGCAGATGCCACGGTTGACGAGGTGTACTTGATCCCTAAATTAAACATGTTCAAGGAACATGCTATCCTGAAATTTAGTACTATAAGAAGTTGCAAGATTATTTTAATGTAATCTTTTGCATATTGAAGTGCAAAAACTATTCTATGATCAATAAATCTTTAATACATACCCGAGTAATGAGAGAAAGAATATCTTTATAAAAATACCCAGTGACATTCTTGGAGCCCTTTTACTGCAGATAATTAAGAATATTTTAGTACTTGTCTTAACTCTTCATAACATGCTACGAAATTACAGATAAAAATAGCAACCAAATAAGCAGATCACAAAAAAGAAGACAATTTTCTACTAGAATGAGCAAAACAAAAGCACCATCAAATAAATATATATACTAAGAAGTAAATCAATACCTCTCGAAGGCTATGGCGAAAGGAAACAAGCAGAAGAAGGCAATAGCTTGTCTGTAAAACACAAAAACAGTAGTTGGCATTCCTCCATTGAAAGCAGCTTTAGAAACTATGTAGTTTCCAGTGTATATAAGCTGTATTAGTACTGCAACAAGGTAAGGCATTTTCTCATCCATCTGGACCTTTTCCAGGTGTGATTACAAAATTAGATATTTGCAAACGAGCAGACACATCTGTAGCTTCCTTTCTTATTCTAAAAATTGTTGTGAGTGGAGGAACCAATAATCTCCACTCAAAGTCAAAGGGAACCAAAATGTGGAAAGGTCTAACCGATGATGGGACAGGCTACTAAAACATTAATACAATCGTATGGAATCCATACTTCTTTCGGGATGGAATTTGTATTTCTTTTAAGGTTAGAAAGGTAAACTTAGAAATTCTAAGTCAAGGAACGAAAGTTGAAAATTAGGATCCTTAAGAAGTTTAAAGGTTAAAAATTTAGGAATTAAACCATGAACGAAAGTTAGAATTTGAAACTTAGTCTTAAACCAATAACCCGCACTTTTTTTTTAGAAAACTAGATAGCAGCTGTCTCTGTCCTCTAAAGAAAAGAAAAAGCAGTAAATAACAAAAACAAGGAAAAATCAACATAATTTAAAGCATTCTCTTGCACAATAGATGATGTCATGAGCAATTGTCTGCGTCGAGCGTTTCTGTCCTCTGAAGGTTCTCGCATTCCGTTCTTTCCAAAGCCACCAAGCTCCAGAAGATATGTAGACTATGGCCCAGTCCTTTCTTCTTCCACTGACAGTGTCGATTGTATGGGCAAAGGTAGTGTAACAGTCATCGTGCAGAATAGGTAGCGGCAGAGATGTAAGTCGATGCAGGTGCTGCCAAATCTCTCTTGCAAAGCTGCAAGTGAAAATTGTAAAACTGATTTATTTAATGTTGTATTCAGATGGACCTGCCTGAAAGGGAACGGATTCGCTTGAATATAGCAAGGTAGAGGAACCTAAGCAATTGATTCTAGTTTAAGTCCATAAATTCAAATTTCTCACCTTTAGTTAATCCTAGTTTACTTTAGAGCACATTTACTTAGTTTAGATTTAAAATAAAAAAAACAAAATCATATTTCATATTAAATTTATTTTTAGACCATTTTACCCTTAAATCAAATAGGTTGAATTTATTAAAACCTTAAGTTAGAATAGTCCGTCCACATAAGATTAGGTCGGTAGACTAGAGGTTATTTTGACCTAGATTTTGCCTCAAACACTAGCTGTTCTTTTTCCTGCTCAACAAATTTTGAAATCCTTTACTGAGAGAGGATACTACCAACGAAACTTAAGATATGAAACAGAGTATTACATCTATTAGATCATGATTGGCAATTGAGAATCTTCACTAGCAAATGAAATTTCATTTTAGATATATCTTGGTGCAAGGGCGGAATCATGAACCTCAAATAGAAGTGGCGAAAGATTATAATATGGATACTTTCAGATTTTTAGAGTGCGCTAAATAATAATTTTGTTATATTTTAAAAGAATTTACATAGAATTTATAAAGATATAAGATGTTGTTTTAAAAAATTAAATGGCAAACACTTAGTTCCGCAGACTTGGTGAATAAAGAAGGATGAAAAGTTATTCATCTGATTCTGGAATCTCCATCATTTACTTGTATAGAGAAGAAAGAACGTAACAGTAAAACAGTAACCTAGCAATGAGATTATTTTCGTTTCATTAAAGAATGTAAATGGAGAAAGCCAGAAAGGGAAAAGGGGAGGTTGGGTAGAAGATGAGAAGACGGGTATTTTTGTCATTTATTGTGAAAAACGTTTTTTGAAATCTAAAATATAATCAAAATCAATAAAAAAAAAGGTTTATATCCAAAAGTAAGAAGATTAGAGGGGTTATTTATGATATTAGAAATTATGGGGGTTATTTCCAATTGAAGAAGATTGTAGAGGTTATATTTAGGGCTGAAAAACAGTCGAAACGGTAACAAAATTAGGGTGTTTCATTAACCGTTTCGTTTCGTTTCGTTGACGAAACTGACTATTAATTTTGTTAACCGTTTCGTTTTAGACGAAATGATCGAAATCGATGAAATTTTCGTGTTTTACACATGGACGAAACTATTTCATTGTTTCGTTAACCGTTTTGTTTTTTTAAACGCAACCATATTTCTTAGTCGTTTTGTTTTGTTTTAGACGAAACGAAAAGACATAACAGTCAAAATGGCTTCCGTTTTCAGCCCTAGTTATACTTATATGATTATATCCAATTTTGCTATGTTCTAAATATTATTTCGGTCCAAAAGTTATAGGAGTTAGACCTGCCAACGGGCTGGTTTGGGTTAGCAGGCTATGATCCAATCCGTTTTCTGCTTATCTTCTTTTAGGCCCACTAAAAAGAATTAGTATATATCTTTGTAAGTTTTTTTTTTTTTTTTTTTTGAGATGGCATATATCTTTGTAAGTTAAGTTGTGTTACAGAATGATAACGTTGACATAAATGTAGTCGTAGAAATGTTACAAGAATTTTAATACAAATTATATTTTTGGTATTATAGGTGTGTTTGAATTTCAAAACAATAACGTATTGGTCATTTTTTGGTATTATTTTTGTATTATTTCAAAGAGAAAGTTTAATATGCACTATAGTGTATAGCAGGGTATTCCGTGCACCGCGGACTTTTTTCGGAAGTATTTTTCTAAGTTGACAAATTTAATTTAATCAATATAATCTATATATTGAAATTTCATAGCAAACCAAATTTTATAATTTTTGAGATTTATTACTATATTTTTCAAAAATTTTTAAAACATGCTATTTGTGGAATGTTAAAAATAGTACAACATTCCAAAAATGACATATTTTAAAAAATTTTAAAAAATTATAATAAAATCTCAAAAATTGTAAAATTTGATTTTCTATGAGATTTCAATATGTAGATTAGATTGGTTAAATTAGATTTGTCAATTTACAAAAATATCCCTGAAAAAGTTTGCGGTGCACGGAATGCCCTATGCATTATGGTGCATATTAAACTTTCTTTATTTTAAATAGTTGTAAACTTGAAATGTTATTTGAATTGTATAGTTTTTTCTTTTAGGTTGGATTGTATAGTCAAATAATACTAGGAGGAATAAATAGGTAAGGCTAACTCTATAGTGGATTAGTCATTAGTGAAGTAGTGTTAAACGGTACTATTATTAGCCATTCGAAAAAAATGTAAAATTTTGGTAGCAAGGAGATTTTAAAAGGGAGATCATATTGGATGGTTTGGATCAGTCATTTTGAAGCTGATTCATGAATTAAAATCAGTATGCACCGAAACTTTCATATATTAGTACGCACCATAGATTTTCTCTAATAATCATAATAATTATTATACATGTTATTCTTTATGCTGAATTCTTCTCACTAATAATAATAATAATTAATATTGTAATAATATTTATATTATTAATACCAATAATTTAATTAATGGTAATGAAAATTATATGATAAAGTACAATATTATAATAATAATAATAATAATAATAATAACATCATCATCATCATCATCATCATCGTATGAATTAAGATATTATTAATTATTTATCGTAGTAATTATAATATTAATGATAATTATAATTAAATTAATAAATTAAGAGATGGACTAAAATTTGTCGCGACTGACGGATGAAACTGTCAGCTACGATCAAATCTCAATTTTCGAGATTCTAACGGTCGATCTGAACCATTCAATGTATTCTTCGTAATGAAATCTCGTTGGAGACAAAATTTTATATTTTTCTGAAATTTTTTAGTATTTGTTTGGTATTTTACAAAATTCTTAATCTAAACAATTCTGGACCCTTCGATAATTATGATTTTTAAAAATCTAAAAAAAATGTAAATAAAATCAGAAAACTATAAAATTCGGTATTCAATGAGATTTCAATATGAGAACACATTGAACGGTTTAGATTGGCCATTTGAACCTCAAAAGTTGAGATATAATCGCAGCTAACGGGTCATCCGTCAGTCGTGGCTGATTTTAGTCCATCTCATAAATTAATAATATTTTATTATATTCAATTAATATTTTTATTTGTATATTATAGTAACTAGAAATATTATAATATTATGTTAATTATCATTAATTAATTATGATTATTCAAAAATTGAGACTAATCCGTAACGGGACCCATTGTTAAAGAAGCTATTCCACCAATTTTGGTGGTATAAATTCTTCCTCCTTAAAGAAGCTTATTCCTCTCTTATTTGTTGAGTTATTCCTCCTTACCAAACATGCCCTAGCGAGTAGAAACAAAATAGTAGCAAAATAGTGGTGTTACTTATATAAATCCAACACTAACTTTTTTAGTTGCTTGAATGATAAGTACAACAGCGATCCTTCTCAAAATAGAATTATTCATGAGAATTCAAACCTAATTTATGTAAAATCGAAGTAAATGAATTGATATTCTCATAAAAAATAATACAGAGGTTTATTGATTAATTATTAACGTCGCCAAGGGGAATGCAGATTTGACAAAATGAGAACTCCCATCCCAAATCTTTGTGAAATCGGAGCATGAACTTATTCTGTTAGGACTCTTAGGAGTATCATGCTTATTTAAAATAATAAAATTACCATACTTTTCGTTTTGGTGTAAAATATTCTTTTGAATAACTGGAGTATAAAGTAGGAAAAAAATAATCTCATTTGGTAAAGATTGTAGAAACTTTATATTCCTCATGAACTTTTTCAGATTTCAAAATTTGGTGTAGGAAATTTATTTCATCATCTCTGTGTACAATTTTCGTAGTTGCAAAAGAAGTCAAGTCACCTTCATGCAACTCTTGACTTTTTGAGGTTTCAAAAATGAAAAACAAATTTTAAGCCTTATTTTTCGTCAAGCTAACAGAGGAATGAGGATGGTGACAAATTTTAGTTTTTTTATGTCGTTGAACGGTCAGATTTACGGACTACCCACACGAATCTCAAAGCAGACAGCATCTCAGATTCCCGGAGTAATGAACGGCCAGGATTCTTTTGAGGACGATGATTCGGACAGCAATTCACGCCCCTATGGCCAAAAGTAGCGTGTGTACGGTTACTCGGTATGGTTGACCTTTCTTTTCTTTTCCAAAAATACCCAAAAATCTACGAATAGAAAAGGAAAAGGTATGTCCATTATGGTCATTTTGCACCACGGACCATCTATCTGGAAACATTCCTCGCACGCTCGGGTATGGAGTGACGACCCGAGACCCGGTCAAGGCGCCTCGATGCCCGATCCAACACGTGAGAACCCGTAGGATTTTGCCGCGTGGCACTTTGAAGAAATCGCGTCTGTCCCGCGTGCAATTCTCAGTCCGTCGTTAGCGACTCGGTCTCCGGCCGCGGTCAAGGAATCATGGCTTACTGGCTGTTATCCTTTAATTAATTAATATTAATATAACATTTAACACTTTGCAGATATTACCTTCAAAAAGTTTTATTTAAGCATAAAAAAAGATTATATCTTCCTTTCATTACTATCATTTTAACTTGATGTCCTACTATATTACGAGGAAAATGTCTTTACAGAATATTAAAAATAAGTAATTTTTTGTAATTATATTACTTATCTAAAGTACCATTTCTTATGAAGTATTGACTATGATAATCTAAATTTTCAATAGTTATAGTAGGAACAAATTTAGCTTTGGACAATTTAATAAAATATATGTTTTTCTTTTGAGTACCATAGCTCTGCGCCATTATTTAGAAATAAACTACTCTAATTTCATTTGTTAATATCAGAAGAAATACTTACATTCCAATTGTTTTGTTTAATTGTACTTTGAATTATTAAAATAATGAAATTTATGAAAGTGATAACTGAGTAAACTAGCAAACCGAAAGCAATTGTGTAGACAATTCAAAATTTCTCTACCAATTTGTAACAAAAATAAAGGACATACAATAATTGAAAATTTAAGGGCCTTCTTACAAAAGTCCAAACTATGGTGAATCGGTCACGAATCAATCAATTATCAATTAAATATTTAAAAAACAATCAGAAGCCATATCTAAAAATAAATTATTCTTTTCTTTTTTTAGCGCAATAAATTAATCCTGACAGTCACATTTAACACCCCCATTCCCATCCTTCTCTTCTCCTCCTCTCAAATCCCCAAACTCCTCCCTCACCCAATTCTCTCCTTCCTCTTCCCCTCCTCTGTCCCTCTCAATCAGCCATTCAGCCCATCAATCATTCAACCCCCAAGGCTAGAACCGTAATTCCCCTCATACAATGCGCGCAATTCCGCATCCGATTCAATCCGGTTGACTGATTTCCCCATTCCTCCGTTTCCGATCTCATTCCAATGCCTGCTACAGACTACCAGGGCTCGTCAGTTCCGTTCGCCTCCTTGGGGCGATCAATCCTGTCCATCCGTCGCGATCAGGTTCACTCAATGGACGGCCCCGATCCCTCCACCGAGCAGGAGCTCGAATCGTTCCAGCGCCGCGTGTCCGACCTCTTCTCCGACCTCTCTTCCTCGCCCGACGAAATCCTCTCCCTCGCCTGGATCCGGAAGCTTCTAGAAGGTTTCCTCGTGTCTTTAGAAGAATTTCGCGTTATTTTATTCAACCACCGGGCAGCGGTCACTCGGCCTCCGTTAGATCGGATGGTGTCAGATTTCTTCGAGAGAGCGGTCAAGGCCCTCGACGTGTGCAACGCGGTCAGAGACGGCGTGGGCCAGGTCCGTCAGTGGAACAAGCACGTCGAGATCGTGGTTCAGTCCCTCGCATCCTGTTGCGACGTGGAGAAAACGCGACCGTTTGGTGAAGGTCAGTTGAGGCGAGGCAAGAAAACATTAATGGATCTGATTTTTTTGATAACGGATGAGAAAGAACCCTCCTCGGCCTCGCACCGCAACCGCTCCTTCGGCCGGTCCAAGGATCTACACAAGACCGCCTCTTCCTCCGCCCCTAGTGGGGTCCACTTCCGTTCTCTCTCCTGGAGCGTCTCGCGCACCTGGTCCGCTGCGCGCCAGCTGCAAATCATCGCGGCCAACCTCAATGCGCCGCGGGGACATGATGTAAGTGCGACGGGCGGTCTCGCTATGCCGGTTTATACCATCAGTACAGTACTTGTCTTCACCATGTGGGCCCTGGTGGCGGCGATTCCCTGCCAAGACAGGGGTTTACAGATTCATTTCTCAATTCCTCGTACCGGATTCGCGTGGTCGCCGGCATTGCTCTCTCTCCATGAGAAGATTGTGGAGGAATCAAAGAGGAAGGATCGGCGCAATGCAAATGGACTCATGAAGGAGATACACCAGATCGAAATAAGCTCGCATCAATTGATGGAATTGCTTGAGGGTGTGGAGGTGCCCATTGGAGAAGAGAAAGAGAATCAGTTGAAAAATAGTGTGCAGGAGCTAGAGAATGTTTGTCAAATTCTGAAAGGTCTGGAGCCACTAGAGAGGCAGATCAGGGAGGTGTTTCACAGGATTGTGCGTAGCCGAACCGAGGGTCTAGATTCTCTCTCGCATGGCAACGAGTGAATTGATATCATATCAATTCAGGGAATGATTTGCACAAGATGATGTGAGATGGAAAGAAGTTGGGTATAGAGTTCTACGGGTTGGATTAAGATTTGAAATGTGGATGCAGGATAAAATGGAGGTTACTTCAGGTAGTCTTTGTTTTGTTGATTCCTTCACTTTTTGGTCCTTGTCATTTTGATTATTATGGTGATTAGTATATCTGTAAAGCCAAAATGTTGGTTTGGTGGCCTGGTGGGAGGAGATGGAAATTTGGGTGTGAGGATTGTTGTTTTGGTCTTGTGATTATTATAAGAAAAAGGGAAAAAAAATCTGCCATTGTTTCTTGGCAAAAATTGGTGTTTATTTTAACACTAGTAGCTTTAATTGTGTGATGATTCCATTCTTTCCAAATTCATTTTAGATCAACGTGAATTGTGGGTTCATTGATGATTGATAGTTGCTTATGGAAACTGTTGGAAGTTTTTAAAGTATATATTTATGTCACAACCGAGTTTAATGATGTACCAGTCAGTTTTGTACCTGTCGGTGCTGGTATGGACTAGGCACTATCTACTTTTAACCATGGAGCACATGTTCAATTGATCATTGTTTATTCTTGGTAGTGGGAAGAATGAAAACTGCATCAATAGAGTTCTTGTAAGAACAAATTAGAATATTATTAAGGTCTATTATGGTCTTGCACTTCATTTGCTTTCTTGCTGATACCAGTTGTCTTGTGCACTACAAACCTAGGCAAGATGTTGAACTTACTTGTGGCCTTAAAATGTACCACAATTTTACGTTTGCTAAAATTCTGCATCTACAAATTTCAATATCTCAAACGTTCCATAATCATATATGCTTGCTCCACAATGTTTTAGAACAGTAAGGGCACTATGAGTTGATTTATGCTTGCTCCATTCAAGTTTAAACACTACTTTATTAAAACGACTAGAAAACTGAACTTATATTTTTTTTAATGGTGATACTTTATCGTTTTCGTTTCACATGTCGTTTCTGAAACTATCATTTCCTATTAGTTGATATTGTGACCTTTGCCTTTGAATAGAGAACGTCGCTTATGAATAGGATGTACGATTGATTAAAACCGATTTCTTATTACATTCAGCATTGAATTATAGTATACAAGTTTCTATTCTTTTTTTTATTGCAACAAGAACATGTAATGTAAGAGTCAACAACGACCTCGATCCAAACCGATGGGTGCTTCCAACTCTGGCACATGCGAGCAAAGGCCATATATTATACTGATACAAATACAAATGTTCACCAGTACTGACAATTAATAAAGAAAAGTTTTGCTGGTCATTTAACTGTTGTTTTCGAATGTGTGCGACAAAAGTTTCCCCCCCCCCCCCTTCAAACAGTGCGTTCGTTTTAAATTGTACATGGAGGCTGATGGCGATACAAGACATCTAGAATCTAACTTGTCAGAACTTGTTTCCTTTCCATAGCCTTTTCTTCGTAGCTGCTGACTTTTTGTCCCCCCTCAGCAGGCTAAATGTTTTGCCTTAGCATTGCTGACGAGTAAAACGAAGAATAATATTCTTAAAGCTTGGCAAATCTAGGCAACAGTACCTATTTTTAAAGAGAAGCAGAAATGTGACAAAGATGTTTTAGATTAGAAGAAGGAATCAAATAAGGATGGTGACGCTTTTGCATTATTCTGAACAAGTAATTCTTCAATTTTTAAACTAAATTATAATTTTCAATTTACGCTTTCATGTTATTAAACACCTCGCAAGGCTCCCAGGATAACTTCAGCAGAAATAAGATTTTCTCACCAAGTTATCACGACTTGTTTGAAGAGTCTAAGGATGATACGGATTACTTGCAGTTAAAACCAATTTAATCATCTTCAACAATGAATTCTAAAATAAGTGCTCGTTATGATTCTTTGAAAGCTGGCCGCTGCACCTAGTATAGGGCTATATACCAAGCCGAATTGGTGTGCTACTGTGCTTATACTTCCGAATGCAATAAAGCTATTCATCCCTCCATAATGTAGAACCTATTTAATACCGGCTTAATATTTTAGAAAACATTACTAAAGCCAGATTAACTAGTACAGGAACGAAGAGTACAAAAGCAGCAGCCGATCTCACATATGCCAACTAACATTATAGAGCATTGTTTTCAGGAAGTACAACAAAATAGAATCAAAAATCTTTTTTTAAGAAAAATTTAAATAAACATCAGGGTAGCCTAAATTGATTATTGCATGTCATTGCAAAGCCCTAGCTAGAACCCAACTAATATAATGATGATAATAATAATAAATAAATAAAATACAGCAGCTGATAAACTCATATAAGGGAGTCTATTCTTTGCTGTCCCGATGCTAGTTTCCGCAGCAGATGTATCATCCAGACTACTCATATATTGATATGCAACTTTGAAACAGGTGCTAGTTTGTGCATTGGTATGTTCCCTTGAAACAGGTGCTGATATACACACGACAATGTTCGACAATCCCATTTCCATTTTAAGATATGTGGGAAATAAATAAGGTCGTATTCATCCAAATATATTATTACATATTTTCAATGTTACTTTGTCGACAATAAAAACTGTCATGCAAAAGTTCACTCGTCTTCAAACTGGGCTAATTCTTGCCAGGAGCGTTATAATTATTTTACCAGTGGATTTTGTCATTACTATCTTTTAAAGCAGAAAATGAACCAACCAAAAAATGAATAGCCTTAATTAAAACCCCTTTAAAGCAAAAACTCATACTTTCCCTTCAACCATAACTGTAGAGTCCCCATTTTTCTTTAGAGTGCCCAAGATGCTATCAACAATTTTCTCTTTGTTATCCTCAGCTTCATCAGATACAAACTTGTACTGTCCATTCTGGGACCTCAAAGACTTGTGCTTTCTAACTTCATCCCCTAAAACAAGTTCTCTTTTATTGATGCCGTACCTTCTAGAATACTCAAGAGGCTCTTTTCTCATAGCATCGGCATCTTTGCTACCGGCAAAGGTATCAAGAATTTTAATTAGCGAGCTATGCCCCTTGCTAGTTTCTCTATTGAAATCTGGGCTCTCCTCAGTTTCTGACTCGTCAGAGAATTCCTCATCAGAGAGAGAGGGCTCATGGTATCCATCATCCATCTCCCTTGATACAGGACCCAGCTCATCAAACACAGAATCCTCTTCATTGCTATCTGCCTCATCGTCTCCATTATCATCAGATTCAATTTTGTTCTCATTTTCATCACACTTATAAGCCCTTCCGACAAAGTTGTTACAGTCTATCTTTATACCAGGTATTGTTTGCAACAAGGATGCTAATCTATAGTATCCAAGTTTCCTATATTCCAACATGTACCCAAATTTGCTTTCAAATCTTGGTTTGAATAAACCCATATCAAAGCCCTTAGGCTGCTTATCTAGCAACTCCTCCACAAGCTTTTGACAATCTGATAGCACCTCTTCTTTAGGTGGAGGCTTTCTTATTGGCAATTTGTCTGAATTAGTGGTGCTTTTCACCTCCTCTGTAGGTGGAGGATTTGTTGTTGGCAATTGATCTGGGTTCGTGATGCTTTCAGGTAAATATTCTGGGATTGTAGAAGATTGGGTGCTTTTCACCTCTTTTGTAGGTGGAGGATTTGTTGTTGGCAATTGATCTGGGTTCGTGATGCTTTCAGGTAAATATTCTGGGATTGTAGAAGATTGGGTGGAGGCAGAAGGGATAGAAAGAGTGAAAGGAAATGAACATGAGGTGCTTTCTTGAATCCATTTCTTCTCTGAAATTAGAAGATCTATCAAATGGATAAGGTCAGCTTCTTCTAGTGTTTTTAGACTGAGCATCCCTGCCTTCTGTAGGCCCTGCATCAACTCTTCCCTAAAAAATAAAAGAAAAACAAACAGAAAATATTAGGCATTGAAGAATTCAGACAATACTACATTGGTGAACAAATCATGGGCAAAAAGAGTATGATTGTTTAATGCAGGACAGACAAACTACTCAACCATCCATATACCAGGAAAATTTGGTGTAAGTAGCATAAAGAAAAACAAATTAAATATAAAAACTACAAATAAAAATATCAACAAAACAATTTGAGATCAACAGAACATTATCCCAGCTCATACCTAGTTTTTGATTTTGCAACAAAGTCAGAACCTTCCGGGCTTATCAGAAAAGATTCCACATCACTCCAAACTTTGTTGTCGGAAAACAAATTAGAGCCTCTTTCCTTTCTCCCAAATCCAAACCATCTCCCCATCCTTTTGAATAAACCTCTATTACTCGAAGCAAGTTCCTCCTTTGCTGCACCTTCCTGATTGTTCTCTGTTAGTTTATCCTTCGCAACAGGAACTGAGACTGGAAGTGGAGTAGAATAAGCATCCTCACATTTCACAACTGGAACTGCTTCTTCAGAGTTCTTATTATTCCCAAAGAAGACCTTCCTGAACCTCCCAAATATACCATTATTCAAGTCATCAACCTGATCAGTCTTTTCAGCATCAAGCTCAAAACTGGGTTTGACAGGTTCCACTGACTCAGTTGGCAGTTCAATCATCTGAACTGTCTCAGATGACTTCTCTTGACTTGGTTTCACAGTTTCCTCTGGTTTCACTGACTCAGTTGGCAGTTTAATCATCTGAATTGTCTCAGATGACTTCTCTTGACTTGGTTTCACAGTTTCCTCGGGTTCGATGGATACCTGATAAAAAACAAAACAAAGTAATATGCAAGGTAATTGTTTCTTTATCCCTTCATCATCCATTCAACAAAACATTAAAACAAAAAAAGGTAAATTTTGTGAAAGAAGCCATCAAATTGAAAAATGTTTTTTGGGTTAAATTTTGCAAAACCATGATTCAGAACTTGTACTTCCCATCAACAGCTCAAATAAATTATGTAAAATAGCTGTTACAATACTTAACTACTTCTTAGTTGTATTAGATATATTCACACACTTAGATCTCTATTTCTACTAAATGATAAAACAGCTCGAAAAGGAGATTGTCTGGTTTTCCAAAATTTGCATATTTTATGCACCCAAAATACCAATACCTCACTATGAATCATCTTTTTTTTTTTAAATTAAATGGCTATGAATTATACTTAATAGATTCCTGATATATACACTACCTTTTTGTTTCTTTTCTTATTTCTTGCTTGAGGATGAGACTTAAAAAAAAAATGGAAGGATGAGCTTAAGTTGTAAAAAGATGATTTATGTTAAATAAAGTAGGAACTGATAACTGAGAAAAAAGGAAAAGTATTCAAATATAAATTTATGGTAATATATAAATGAATTTCAAACTCTAGGACATCTATTATGAGCTTAAGCTTACCAAGGTGGTTCATGAGCCTTAATTCCAAAATATATCTATCAAACAAGGAATCAAAGAAAACAAGGTATTTGATGAGCAGTTTGTTCTACATGCCAAAATTAATTTTTTTTTGTTTGTGCAGTATAAATTTAAGCAATAAAAAAAATGAAGGTTTACAAGGGTATTTTAATGTTTATATTTTGTCATTTTTTGACTGCTCGACATTATAATGCAAACTAGAAAGAAACAAATTTGGCATATAAACACTACAAGTTCAAACATAGATTTGTTTGTACTATTGGATTCGTCATAAGTCGATCCAGCCACGGTGGAAAGCATGTGAGATAGATCAGCCCCTCCGGGACACCCTCTCTGAAATTCGACTGAGATGGATTTTTTACAGCAAAAACGAATATTTGATAACCACATCAAAGTAAAAATAGACCTTTTTTTAAGGAGGACATGATTGCATATTGGATTTTGGAGGGGCTTTTTGCAACTCCAACGGAAACATTTGCAAATTTATGTATGCTAACGAAGAGTAGTACATTTTTTTCAAAAGGAAAAAGTTCAGAGAGATAAACCAAAATAATTTATAAGTATAAACCCACACAGATACACGTAAATACAATGTTTTGGTGACATAATAGTACCTGTTCCAGTTCAGCAGGCTCTGCAGATTCCTGGACACAAGGTGGTTCAATTGGTTCATCGACCAGCTTAGCAGACCGTTTCCTAGTCAGAACTACATAAGGCTGACTTTCACCAACAGGAGGCGGGATTAAAGTAAAGTAGGGCATAGAGTTGATGAGATTGGAGAACTTCCTATAGCCGAATAGATCATTATAGAGGATTTTTCTACGTAAAAGCTCATCACGGAGCTGTGAAAGGGCCATACCCTCAGGATATGAGTGAAGGATCTGGCGCATAACTTTTACTACTGACTTGGGAATTGTACGGGTCTTCAACTCCACAGGTCCGTCAGGGATTGTACGGGTATACATCTCCACAGGTCTGCCCATCGGTTCCTGTGGTTGCAAAAAAAAAAAAAAAAAAGATTATATGTCATTAGGCTTCTTGGGTCATGTCCTGAATATACGAGTCTGGACCCTGGTACCTTAGAAACAGTTTTGGAACTAAAACCTATGAAACAGGACAAATATAAAAATTAGTGAAATTTGGATCAAACTGGTAACCTGCCCATGGTTGCTCCAGAAAGGGATAGAGGAGGGGAATGGAGGAGAGGGGAAAATGACCAAATCCTGCCCAAAGTTTCAACCTCTTCCAAATCATAAAATTAAGAACGGAACAGGAGGTGATTGGAGGGGAAAGAGGAGAAATACTATGAAGAAAAGTGTTAAATTTTTTCACCCCCAAATTTGGGTGTAAATTTTTTTTCCTCACTCCCCATTCCTTCTTTTCCCTCCTCCTTCCAAATTCAGGAGCAAAGTGTAAGCAACTGGCCCATAATTACCAGAAATAAACCATTTTGCATGGTCTCCTTTGTTAATCCTAGGTCCTGAGCACCACTGCTGGCCTTGTATGTGAATAACCAATTTCCTCGATAGCACCTTTTAAAAATAATAATAATAAAAAGAATACTTTCTGTTTATTGTTTTAAAATGTTAGTGTGTAATGTGAGTGTGAAATCAAGAGTGTTGGTTGTTGCTTTTACTGTACCTCCTCAACCTCAAAGGGGTCATCAAGGGATCCCTTCAAATGTCCATACCACGACCCGTACACCCCATCAGGTGGATGATTAAATTGACGAGGGGTGAAATCATCCCCTTTGACAAGTGGGATCCATGGCCACATTAAAGTGGCCGCACTATATAAGGAGCTGCCTTTGCTTCGATAATCAACACTGGAGAGAAGAATATTGTAGTTGTTCATCCTAAGGCGGTGAAGAACAGTGGCAAAGTCGTTATCACTGGAGATGAGGAAGAAGTGGGCCGGCGGTGGGTTATGTGTGGTCCAGCTTATCAATTCAGCCATAAGCAACCTGTCTGCACTGTTCTTTCCACCTGTCACATTAAGATTCAATTAGTCAGATGCAACTTTTTATGTCAACAATCAATTGTCATAAGCGTGATAAAGAACCAAAATCCTTGATTTAGTTAAAATAAAATCATTTTACAAGGTCATTTTGCTATTCCACGTAGGCATTATGGCTTTGATGGTAATTCAATGAGATCAAAGTTCACACTAAGCTGCATTTCAATAATTCATGATGTTAATCTTCACTGCAACCTACATAGCTAGAAGTTTTAGCAAAATAACATGCCTTTCCAACTACTAACCAAGTTTACTAATGACAATCATGTTAGAAGGATTAAAAGACACATTTCAAAATATATTTGAAATGTTCAAGTTGAACACCATTTTGAAATATCATTGGATACTCACTCTGCGGCACATGTGTGATGCAAATGCCGGTGGAAATAAAAGCCTCCTGAGTGGCACGCGGCATGTAGAAGACATCACCAAAGGCATTGATGGACACAGGCCCTCTAATGCCATGGGACCGAAGTGCCGAAACAATCCTGGTCGCAACCCGGTTGGCGTTCACCCCAGAAGGAATGGCACAGTTCTCGTAGTCCCACCACACCGAAACCTTGATCCCCTTGCTCTCTTCATCGTCCAAAATCTGTTGTCTCGAGTGATCGGGACGGAAGGAGGAAGAGGAGCGAAGGAAGAGGAGCACGAGAGGGCGAGGCGACGAGGACGAAAAGAGGAAGGATCGAGATGCAGATTGAGCTAGGGTTTGCATCTTCTCTGTTTAGAGGTTTGGTGTGGTCTATGGGAAGGAAATTGAGTGGGATTCAGACAGCAGCCATGAGAGGAATGAAGGAGAAGTGAAGGGTTTTGTTAAAACCCTTGTTGCTCGTCGCCAGTTCAAAGTTCGGCTGTCTAAACTCAAAACGCTAATTGGACGTGGCTTTTCCTTAGCCCCAAATTCCTGGCCATCAGCCCGGTTCTAGTTTGGGCTTTTATGGGCCTGATGCAAGGATTCTATCTGGGCGCTTAAAATGCAGGCTGAAGGTGTGTCTAGGCCTGTCAGTCAATGTTGATACGTTTAAAGTTTAAACGTTTTAATGTTTCACCTAGCCCAGTGAAACGTTAAACGGAGTCCAAAATTTTTACGTTTGGATAGGTGAAACTGAAACGTAAGTGAAAATGGGCTAACTCATTCTGTTTAAACATTTTCTAAGTTTAAACATTTTCTTAATGAATTTTGTGTTGTTTAAATAGGTGAAATGTTAAACAGAAGCAAATAATACTAACGTTTACTAAGTGAAACGTTAACCATTACAAAAATTATTTTTGTTCCATTAACTCAACATTAAACATAAGAGGTGATTTACGTGGACGTTGTTAACGTTTGACAGATCTAGGTGTGTCCATCTCCGGTTTTCAGTATTACATCTCACTTGCAAAGTAATAGATGCTGATGATTGTCACAATTCTAATTGTATAAACACAACATAACTGATGATTTATTAATTTATTAATAATCCTTCTAAAAGTGTCCTATCATCCTTTGCGATTGTTTGGCAAGAGCTAAAACATCCCCATCTATCTATATATTAAATCCCGTTCCACTAACTTCCCCTCCGACACTGTTCTTAGAACTGTTCACGATTATCTTCTCATCTGGGCCGTTGCTTTTTCCTGATTTATCTTGGCCGTTCAAATTCAGCTGGCCTCCGTTGCTTCGTTGGGGATTTTCCCTGTTGCTTTTGCCTCGATTTTCTCCGCCCATGACGTTCTCTTTCATCTTATGGCGAGAGGACTCTCGACGGACCGGATAAAAGGAGCAGCCATGTGGGTCGTGTACGGAGGTACATCAGCTAGGTGCTATTCTTGGACTCGGTGTTCTGCATCCGCTTCTCTTGGTTGGTGTTTATCCTTCTTTGGCTTGCAACACCGCCTCTTTTCATCGACCTCTTTTCTTTCTCTTGCTTTACCTCATCTCCGCCCTGGATTTGGTTCTATGGTCCTCGCCTACTGCCTGATTTTGTGGGCCATATCTTAATTCGCTCTCTTACTTGATTAGTTCATGGTGCTCCTAGCCCAGCTGCATATCTGCAGCTTACGTTGCCTCTTCGATTTCTGGAGAGTTCCTTTCACTGTTAATTGTGCCATTTTCTTCATTTTAGATACGTTTCCTTCTTCAATGCCCTTTCCTCTCTTCTTCTCCCATACGGTTGCTTCTTGATTTGTGTTGTTTTGCCTTCTCTTTGTTCTATTTTTCTATCGGATTTTTCAGGTTTGGTGAAAATTGGGTTGATTTCATTTTTTTTTGTCTAACTTGCAGGTCTGGCTTTTTGAGATTCGGGATTGTTGTCCTTTCATTATAGCTGCTGTGGTTTTCTTCATGTTTAGTTTGCTCAGGTGATTATTCCTCCAATCAACAGTATTTTTCTTTCAATTTTGGAATATTTTCGGGGTGGGAAGGGGACCTTAGATACGTTTATTGTAGGAACAGTGGTCCTTTGTTTTTTGCTGTCTCTTGCTGTCGGTTGTGTCTGAGTTGAGTTTCTATTGTTAGTCCAGGCTCTCTATTCTTTCAATTCTCTTATTTGATGGGCTATTTGGTCTACCACGGCATGAAAATTCAGTATTTAGGCTGTTTGATCATGTCTCAAAAAATACTTTGCGATAACAACATCAAAGAACAGAAACACATGACAAAAAATATTTGGTTTCTTGCAACTTTGCTAATTTACATACATACAGACAGCAAATCAACATATCGTATATTTGCAAAAGATGCTTGGTGTTTGCTTTCCAGAAAATCTACAGTGAAAGTCCATTTTAGGTTGACAAAAAAATCTCATGCAATTATTACAACCTTTAGAGCTGGTATAATTATGCTATTTATAAATTTAGTGCACACACATCTTATATATTTGATTACACAGTTTATCCATAGTCGTCGTGCTAATCTAATCAACAACTTTTTATATCCAGGATCTGATCCTCACTGCAGAAGTGTGTAATATGAACTTCTTGCTGCTGGATCATCTGGTATGTACACACAGATAGGATGGCTCACAGACCTTTTTTTATTGTATTAGTTGCTTTTTTCATCCATTGTGCTTATAACTACAGATGATTCTTGAAAAATATGCATGTACGTTTTTTAGAACTCACAATATTACAACAAGGTGGAAAAATACAAGTGGTTATCTATGCCACTGATTATCAAAGAATCTCCAATGTCTTTGCTGAGCACAATATAGTGGACATCCGAAGATTTTGTTGTCCAAGGTTCAACAAAAGAGTACGGAGCTGCCAAAATATATATAAGTTACAACGAAAAAATATATATATATAAGTGAGAGCGCAACAATAACTTTGTGCAGGCCTGTTCCAGAGAAAAGGTATCTACGAATTTCAGACAACACTCTTTGTACATGATCTCATTTGATTGACAATACTTTTGATTGATTCATTTCCTATAACGACTTTGTGCAGGTCTGTTTTAGAGGCTGTGCAACAAATGTAGTTTCTGGCAGGTCGGACAGAAGAAAGTTGCAAAATTATCTCTTTTGCCCA
The DNA here is from genome assembly GCA_028095005.1 of Rhynchospora pubera. Lineage (NCBI taxonomy): Eukaryota > Viridiplantae > Streptophyta > Magnoliopsida > Poales > Cyperaceae > Rhynchospora > Rhynchospora pubera. Next base: position 4,118 of record JAMFTS010005287.1, on the reverse strand, counting down.
GAAGAAAAATAAATAAAGGTATTATTACAATATCTTCCTCCATAGGTATTTGTCATCTATACCTGGCTCAGTGGCCGCATGGATCTCCACAAGTATTGTTGCAATATCTTTCTCTCTCAGGCACCAATACAAAAGAGAAAAGTTGTTGCAGCTACTGCTTTATGGATCTTGGCTGCCTCTGGCATTTGTTGGTCGCTGTTGTGATGTCTTACTTCTGTTGGTAGATTTAGGTAGGATATTTCTCTACATCTTTCTTTTGTTGCGTTGTTTCCGGTTCTTACTGCAGGCTTTAAAATATATTCATATGGTCGTTTTAAAATCTCAACTCCTTTGAGTTTCTTCTATTCAAACAATTCTATGCTTATGACTTTCTCATCTTTGCAGGTTTTTAAGGTGTAGAGATTCAGTGGTTTGTTCTTTTGCTCTTTGGAGTTGCAAGTTTTGCATGTTAGGTGCTGTTCTCATAGGTGATTTCTGATAGATTTAGTTAATTTTTGCTTTGTTGTTTCCATTTTCATGGCCTATCATCATCTATTCTTCTTGGTGGGCATTGCAATTAAAAATTCATGGAAATTACATATACTTTTCTTAATGGTCATGAGCATCGACATTATAGTTTGGAATAAAAAATCAGTGGACAATTTGGGATTAATTTTGTTTGTTTTGTTATTCAGGATGGTTCTGCTCATAACTGTGCAACCATGCGTTGTTTTCTTCTGAGAAAGCAAAGCTGGCGTTAGGGATGAATCACACTGTTAGCATGCTTGCGCTTTTAAAATTTAGTATGCTTATCTTCATATATTTATTTTTCTTTTCATTTCATAAATCTATAAAGCCAATTTATCTGGCTGTTTGTAATTGTTGAACCCTAAAATATTCTCATAAATACCGGGAAACGGTCAAGAGGAATTTGATATTTTATACAGGGGTCAGATACAGGAGGTGCCCGATAATCTTAAATTATCCCGGATAAATCGGGAGGGAATATTCGTGAGGATTTAATATCGTGACAAAACAAATGGTGCTAAATCCCAAAGGTTATATTGATGTCCATATTAATGGGAAAAATAAAATCACGATAATTTGGCATGCGATATATATTCCTGGAATTCACGAAAAATGCCAGATCAAACCTTGAGGTGCAACAAGAAAATAATTATATAATTTCATGAGTGGAGTTATATGGTTATACATAATATTCAGACGAAAATACGTATATAAAAAAAAAGATCAAGGCATCAAGATTCGTGCAACAGGGATCAACCAAAGCAACCCTTTTTTTTTGCTAAAACATGTCGGCCCATATGCAAAAAAGAAAGGGAGAGCTAAAGGCCCATTCCGATAAAAAAAAAAGGGAAGTATACGGCCCACATATCATGTCAGCCCAGCTGTTCATTTCCTTCGTCTCTTCTCTTTCGACAACTTCCTCTGACGAGCGCCATGACGCAAGGAAGCAACCACCTCTCTCCCTCGCATTCAATGACCAGACAATCCCTCCCTTTATTCCCGCTGACACCAGCAACAGAGAGAGGAATCTCATTGTCTCCTCTCATCATTACGCTGTACACAGGAAGCATGCCTCTCTCTCTCACACACCTGTTGAGACACAATACCCGACATCTTCCTTCAATTCCGTATGCACAACCCTTCTCTCTGCCATGATGACTGAGCATACAATTGCGAGAGAATGGAATCCCAACGCTAACAGATAGGTTCAAATCCATGCTCTCCAGTCGGTTTGAGGTGAAGAAGGTTCCATTCCTCATGGCCTGAATTTCGAAACATGCTAAATTGATGAGAATAAAACCCGATTGATCCAATTCCCTGGTTAGGCAGCCACCAGGGAGTGATTTTGATGATATTTGAAGGGTTAATTTGAAGAAACAATGAATTGGATTCTGAAATTGAGAAATTACCATGGTTAAGCACTCAATTTGATTGAGTGCAAGTCAGAACCCGCTATCAAACAACAACAAAGAAACATCTGTGATGATATTTGAGCCATCAGTTTGAAGAATTAATGGAGTAAAATTACAAGAGCCATGAAGCAGCTATGATCGAGCAAATTCTGTATTTCAAAATTCATATAAGGTAGTTGATAAATGGTGTTGATTTGGTGCCTAACCTGCATGGGTATATAGAGGAAACAAATGGGATGACAGTAAACTGATACAATATGATCAATTGACTGATCAAATCAATTCTGTCGGCTGAAGCCATGCAATACTAACCATATTCTCCCAATACACTTGGTTTCAGTAAAACATGATAGGTAAAAAAAAAAAATGAAGATGTTATAAGAGAGCCCCAGAAACTAAAAAAAAAAACCCAAGTATAGCTGGGAAGCAAGAACTGGACATGACCATTTGAAAATGAAACTAAAGGCCCATTGTAACAAGAAAAATAATTAATGGGGACAAGGAGATTAAGGAAAAAAGATTCCATGGAGCAATAAGGTGCTGTCTAAAGGGATGAGGCTCTGTGAAGACAGCAGGGGCAAAACCGTCCATTTCTTTCAAGAGGTTGATTATTGGTGCCATCCACAGTACCCTCTGAATCCCCTATAAATAAGGCACCTCAGAAGCCATGCAAAACCAAGCTCTCACCTCTAAAAAAAACGCATACACACATGCTGTGAGCATCAAGTCATCAAAGAGAGGAAACCAAACCATCTTCAAGCAGCCATCCAGAGAGCATTGAATTAGGATAGCTACTCTACATAAAATAAAAAAAAACAAAAAAAAGAGTGAAGTAGTAGAAGTAATAGCCTTGTATTTTCAGCAGTAGTAGAATCTACTTTCTTTTTGGTGTAATCTGCCTTGGTAAATCGAGAAGGTTTATTCCTTTTCTTTGCACTTTTATCTTCCTTCTTTTTCTTTCGGGTTTTGCACAGGATTTGAAAGCAATGTAAGGAATAAACAAAAATCGCTTTATGTAAATATGTATATAGATATATTAGCTAACACAAGCATTTAGGAAGCAAGTTAAGATCTGTTCTCTTTATATTCTACATTTATATACATATAGGTCAAGAGTTACATCTACACTAAATAATGAAATTGAAATAGACCATGCTTAACTGAACACTCATGGACTATCATCTAGTGTTAACATAAGCAAAAATTTCTATGTGGACAACAATAAGGACAGCAGGCTTCTTCAAAAAAAAAAAAGACAGCAGGTTGAAAATAAAAAAAAAAAGAGGATAAAGGTCAGCAGGTATTGGAGTCCATGGAGAAGCTCACCTCATCTTGTTCATACGTTGAAGAAGAGGTAATCAAGAAGGAAGTAGCTGCTACAACCAGGGAATACATGTTAGTGCAACTCTATTGTTGCATTGGTGCATGTCTCCCATATGTAGGAGTCAACCATTGACTCCTTTCAACCTCCAGTCAGCATTTCACCAACTCAAACCTCATATCCGAGGTCAATACATGGCCTGATCCAAATCAAGGTTCAACCTCATGACTGGCGAAATTGAAGGTCCCACTATGATTGAAGAATGCATCCTAGACCCTTTACACTGCTAACACATCAAAGAAGGATGCAGCCGACTGCCCATCACCATGGCCAAATCAAAATTGAAGCAACACCTAGGTAGAGGCATTCGGCAGTCAAATTGACTGTCTAGGCACCTTCCTACATTCATCACTAAGCTTGTAGATGCCTCACTTGACCCCCACCATGGCTAATCAACTGCATTGATCAATCCATCGCCATGGCATATCCTGGCTGAGGAGAAACACTATGCCGAAGGAGCTCGGCAACAAAATTGAGGCTACACCAAGCTTCGTGGATCCCTCATGATGCTCTCAGGCAAGTCATCTCGACTTGATCATCACCAGAAGCCCAGAACCACCAACAAGCCCTATCAAACCCTAGTTGATTGGGAGGAGACAATTATGGCGCAAACGGGGAGGATGGATCCGAAAGTGGGTCCCATGACACCATGGGGCCTCACGATTCTAATCGGCACCATCTTGAGGACGATTGATCGACTAAAGTGCGTAATCAGACAAGCCATGGCGGAGCTTCGTTGTTCTGTCGACGGAAGAAGAAGGAAGCGAAGAAGGAAGAAGGGATTCATTCCCTACTTTGTGTGAGCATGGTGCATCAGC
>JAMFTS010000979.1:0-27904 GCA_028095005.1 Rhynchospora pubera | reverse complement strand
ATCAGACTACAAAACTTCTAGTTTCTTTACTTTAGAACATAACATAAATCAATTATTAATGATTGAGAACAATTAAAAGGGAACTAAGAACGATTCTTTCCTGTTCCATTGAATCAGCAAGTGTTACAGTCCGTATTTACACAAATTAACCTCCAATTCCAAAGACAGCAATAATGAACCAACAAATTCAATAACCTCAAAACCAAAACAAAACCCATCCAGCAACTCCAATCATAAAAAAAAAACCTAAAAGGAGTTACCTAGATTTATGAATCTGGTGATTGCACTCACTCAGTGAATTCTTCAAGCATGTCTCAATTTTTTTTTTATCTTAGAAATCAAACGATGACATTCCATGCATACACTCACCAATCAGGCATTTGTCTTTCGCACCCGGCATGCAGCAGTTCGATCGACTTTCCCTAAATTGCAGAGAAAGCAGTGTAGACTTCGCCGACTACTCGTATCTCTGAGAAAGACTCCGGCCGAAACCCGAATTGACAATGTTGTTCCACATCTCTTTCTTGAACTCTATGGCCTCTTTCGAAGGCTCCAAATCGAAAACAAAAAACCGTCGCGCTTTGAGCCTGATCCCCCATTTCGAATCGCTCATCAATCTCTTCCTCGAACGAATAAAGCAACGACGACCGCTTCATCTTGCTAGAAGAACACGAGCACGACCCAGTTTCCGGACCTTTACGACACCGGTGAGCCCGGCGTTTGATCTTCCGAGCCGACCGAAGGAGAAGCCCCGTCGGAAGCTTGATGAAGCAGAGGTAGAAGAGGTTAATCAAACCAAAGGAGCAACAACAACAAACAGCAGCGCAATCTGCGGTTACTTGTCCTGCCGTTTCGGCAACACCGGCTTTCCGTTTCGGCGTCTCGGGTCGAGCCGGGCTCATGTGCTTCCTTCTCCCTCGTCTTGAATCAGGCGAAGGTTGTTTAGATTGTTGTGACATGATTATCGAATCATTTCTTGCGCCTCGAAGTACGGCGCGTAGATATAAAAATGGAGACAGGTGGGGTAGAGAATGGATTTGGAAGAAGCTAAACCTAATGGAAATAGTTATTATATAAGAGTAGCTTATAAGAGGAAGGAAGGGAAAGAGGTGGAATTAATCTACACGGCTTTTGGGTTTTTTTATAAGTTTTTATTATTTTGGGGGGTTAAATTTTCTGCTGTTTTATAGATTTGGAGAGGAAAAAGACGCATTCTTGGGAAGGTCAGAAGGCGCAAGCGCAGACAAGGCGGTGAATGATGAGGAAGTGAAAAGGCGGCCGCGTGGTGAGAGATGGTAACACCAAAAAAATAGAAGACGTAAAAGATACCATGATGAGGTCATATTCGGATCTTCTGTATCCAAAATGGTGTGACATTCCTGTGGTGAGTTGTTATCGTAGGGTTAGCAACTTAACATGGGATTTCTTTGAAGGATAAAGGAAAATTTTGTAATTAGAATAGATTAATATTATGGTGGTAATTTATGCTGTGAAGGTATGGATCGATTGTCAGGAGTAGCTACATAGATTGAAGGTTTTAATCTTGTTGTACTGAATCCGGATTGTTAAGTGAGAATTTGCGCCTGGTTTTCACAGGAGTAATTTGATTAGCCGAGTGAAAACTAAAAACGGACCTCATGAGTCATGTCCTTGTCGTTTCCTATTTTTCTTTGCAAAGCGTACACAAGAAGACTTCCCAATTTTTCTCCGCTGTGAACTTATCTCAAAATCACAACATATTGGAATATTTAGTTCCGTATTTTAAACAAAGTTAAAGAACTTTTGGGAAAACATTGCTCTTCTAGAATTATTAAGTTCCTATTTAAAATATAAATTTATTTTTTCATTATTAATAATTGGAAAATGTTCAGAGATGTGCTATGATACTTATCAAAATATACGTGAAATCGTATATTATGCTCAAATTCAATATTTAAGAGTTGAACTGCCAATTATGCTCAATTTATCTACATATTGAAATATTTTAGGAAATTAGCATTTTAGGATGCAAAATTTTGTGGCAATTCATGTTTTAATAAAATTTTATAAAGGATTTACATCTCACCCAAAATTACTAATAGAATTTATAAAAATTAAAATAAAAGATATACTAGCCGTTCGGAATTTTAATTTTGAAATTTAAAATTTATACATAACGCATTGGAATAATTGTGCTTTGGAAACACCATAGCACCATACCACTTTTAATACATTGTTCCAATATATGAAATTAATGTTCGAGCTTATATTGCTAGTTAAATACTAAACATAAGAATATAATTTCTAGATAACCAACTATGATCAAACAACTACAATAGCTGAATTTCAATGTAGGGGTAGTTCGGGGTAAACTGGAGCTCGTTATTTTTACTGTAAAAAGTGCTGAGTAGATTTTTCCATCCTCCAATAGAAACTTCTCGAAAACTGGGCATCGCAAGTTTGACCATGTGTTATTATTGTGATAAAGAAAGTAGGCATTAACACACACTGTCCTCGGAATAAAACGCGGTCTAATTCCCGAGGCAAAATCGCATCTCTGGTCCCGGTCAGGTGGGTCCATTCTTCTTTGTTCCTGATAATCAGGCAATGGTTTTTTTTTTAATAATTATTTTGAATTTTGTTACTGCCTCTGAACTTGTTTTTAAGGGTGAAATACAGTGTCAACATAGAATTAAGCAATTGTTTCAAGTAAATATAAATATTATATATTTTCAAGGACCGTTTGGATAGATTAGGAATAAGAGGAATAACTTATTTCTAGGTAAAAAATATTGGGAAGTGTGTAACTTTGTGAAAAGTTTGAATGGTTAGGAATAAATTTTCGCCTATGAAGAGATTATTCCTCTTATTTCTAAGCGATCCAAACGGCCCCTTAAATTTTTACGGAATATAAAATTACAAATAAACATATATAAATAATAGAAGCTCTGATCAAAATTGTCCAGTAAAACAGTTCGTTGTCTTTTTTTTTTTTTGCGAATTTTTGTAGGGTAACTGTTAAGTGTTAAGTAGAATTTATCCTTCGCAAATGACCATTGCTTATATGATTAATCAATAATTATTTGCCAACTTGAAGGCAGTTATTATGAATCGTCCATAGTTATTAGAAGTTTGTACCAGACAACCAGACAAGGCATGATTTGATATATAATAAATTGCGCTGTCTTATATGCTTTCATCGTCAATTCGTCATCGTAGCATGAGTTTGAATTCTCCACTTCCTACTAAATCCGAACAGATTATATTTCAAGATGTTTCAAAAGTTGGCCCCTCTTTCCTTTTATTAGTCAGGAGGTTCACCTTTTGGTACTTTTATGACGTGTCTCTGATAGTGACTAGAGCTTCAAATTAGAAAACAGAGACCCAAGATTTGATTGCCACTAGACATAAAAAAATCTAAATAATAAAATCTTACCAGTTCGACTTTATTTTACAGACATTGAGATGTTTACAAAATTATGTTAATACTTAATATGTAAATAATTCATAATGTTTTACACTTTTTTTTTATTTTCTTGGTTGTGGCATCTCATCAGAATTGCAAATTATTTTGAAGGTTTTTAGGTTGAGAGGTAACATAAAATATAAATAAAAGAAAGTATTTTTTTCTCTTTGGGGCAAATCCTTTGTACACTATGACCATTGCACGTGATTTGCAAAATATATATATATATAGAGAGAGAGAGAGAGAGAAAAAAAACCTATGGTGCATAGGGGTGGTTTCGACACGAGTTACGATCGAGTTAGTATCAACTCGAAATCAAGTCATTACATTTCGAGTTAACTCGTGACTTGATCGTGAGACACTTTCGAGTTCACTCGACTAACTCGAAATCAACTCATGACAACTCGAGTTAACTCATGACTTGATATTTCTACTCGAAATTGGATTTAGCTATCATACAAGACTAATATATTATTGTGTAGTACGCTGATACAATGCTTATTATTCATCACAAAACACACAAAAGCTAAGCTTAGCTTGAGATATTAATGTGTAGTACATTGGTACACTAAGTCGAAACGTCTGGGAGTAATTTTTGGCCGCTACACTTTGATGCATTTGAGTTGAAATTATTTTTTTGGGCTGCACTGATTACTCGAGTTAGAACCGATCGAGTTGGGTCCAATTCAAAATCACGTCGTTTCATTTCGAGTTGGTCCTAACTCGAGTTGTGGCAACTCGATTTCTACTAACTCGAGTTATATCCGAATTTTTTCCAAGACGAGTTCGAGTAATTCATGAGTTACGATTTTTTTGCCCATCCCTAATGGTGCATACTAATGTACGGAAGCTTCGGTGCATACTGATCCGAACTCTTGGATCTGCTTCAAAATAACCGATCCAAACCATCCAATATGATCTCCCTATTGAAATCTCCTTGCCGACCAAATTTTACATTTTTTCGATATTTTTAAGTATTTTTTTCGGATTTTTAAAAACTTCTATTTTTGAACGGTTCAGAAAAAATTAGATTAGCGATTTTAAAAATTTGAAAAAAATACTTAAAAATTTCGAAAAAATATAAAATTTGGTCGGTAAGGAAATTATAACAAGAAGATCATATTGGACGGTTTGGATCGGTTATTTTGATGCATATCTAAGAAATCGGATCATTATGCACCGAAATTTCCGTACATTAGTATGCATGATATGTTTTCTCTCTCTCTCTATATATATATAATATTTTAAAAAAAAACAACACGAACCAATTGAATCTTTAAGGCATTACTTATATTTGAAGAAATAGGTGTTAGTTTAGATGACATTGCTTAAAAATTTTAACATCGAGTAAATTTGCATCTACTTCTTTAAATGTAAGTGACGCCTTCAAATATAATTTATATGATTTGGGAAAGATTGGTTATTACGTTTGCCCAATATGAAAACACTATACTAAAAAACGGACTTGAGAAGCTCGACACGCAATTGAGAGGATACTAAAAATATTGTCTCAGTCGACCATGATTCAATCTTAATTTTATTTAAAGTGGAATATAAAGCCATGATGAGGAGCTGTTGTTTTCGCTTCTAGATAAGAAGAAGAATTGGCAACTAGACGTGTTAAAAAAAAACATGGGATAGATATTTAGTCAGAAAAAAATCATGTTATTTTTAAATCAAGTAGAGCAATTTATTATAAAATTAGATTTTTATGATTTTTCCCCTTTCTGCACCGAAACAGTCAGGAGTACAAGTCCAGTATGCCATTTATTTCTCATCAAACAAACATATTATTTATTTGGAAAAATAGATCCATTTGACATAAATCAATTATTCAATTGTAATAGTTTAGTCACACCAAAGCATTGATATGGCAATTTTCTAGATGCCAATGGGCCACAGAAAAATCATCATGTATCTATCTCCTTTATACACATACGAGGTTCATTAAACAAAAAAATAATTATCTTGAATAATTATGTAGGATGTCCTTATTTCTTTTTATAATAATAGTTCAAGATTTTGCCGAAAGGAGAATCCCAACTGAAATATATAATAGTGACACGGGGACAAAAACGATAGGTGAGAAAGGACAAATCATTGGAAAATAATAATAATTGACACTAAATAAATATCTAGTTGATATAATCAGCCAAGCATTAGCGAGCACCAAAATTCAAATACAGATTGCCAAACGATAGTTGGCTTATTGCTCGAAAATGATGTATATCAATTCTGGATATATAGTTATGCTTTTTGATGCATAATGTTTATATAAGATGAAAAAAATTATATATATTTATTTTTAGACAACCTAGGGAGCGGCTGCATATTAGAGCGAAAGAAAAAGGTTACAAGCTGAGAAAGTAAAACGTAAAACTCTAAACTTAAAAGCTCAAAAGTGAAAAGTCTACGTGTTTCTGAAAAAACAGAGTAGACTCCGAAAATAACATCCTTTCAGCCATTAAATGCAAATTGAAAATGCATGAAAATTCAGTCATTACTTAACAGTATATTACACAATTAATATTATATCATCTTTTCAGCATGTACAAACACATTTTAATTCAATATTATAACTTTTCGCTAGTATAAATGTTTAGCATATATAAGAGTGTAGGCTTCTTAATACATATTCTAACTTATCTGGCAACCACAATATTCAGAATAAAAAATTGTTGAAATTAAATAAATAAAATTATTTCCATTATTTGAATTACTGCATGAAAATTTTTAGTGTATTTTAAAATTTATTCAATTCACTTTAAAACTAATTTATCGAATTTTCAATCCTTTGTGAATCATTTATTTTTTTTTTCTTTTTTTTTCATTATGCGGAGCTATAGTCATGTTTGGTTGCACCAAGAGTCATCATGAATAAGAAATCGGAATTGCTTAAGACCATCCCCTAGATTCTATCATCCCCTATCTCTTTCCAACGCCTCATTAATGACGCGTGAATCTTTCTGTTATTTTCAAAAAATGCAATTAATAATGCGTTTTCATCATCTCTCATCCTCTCATAACTTCCTTGTATTCCCCCGAAGATGAAATCCAGCATTATTCAACGTCGTTCTGTTTCGTGCCCCTTTTCCGTCCTTCTGTATATATAATTTCAACAGTTATACATTAAAATTATATATATATATATATATATATATATAATTGTTGAAGTTATATATGTAGCTGAAGTAGTTATAAGTAATTGTAGTTTGGATACTAACTGTTGTAGTTAATATGAGTAGTGGTTGTAATTGGAATATTAGTAATTGTTATAGTTCAGATATATACTAATTGTTGTAGACCAAGAATGAAAAAGTGGGGATCGAAATATGAAAGGATGAGAGGAAGAGAAATAGTGAGGATCAAAAATAGAAAGGATGGAAGGGAGAGCAACATTGAGAACCAAAATTAAAAAAGATGAGAGAGAAAAACAGTGGGGACCAAAAAAATTTCAAAAACGGAAAAAAATTTAAGCGTGTTCCCACTAGGGATGATGGATTTTGAGGATGATCCTTATCAGTCATGATAAGAAATAAAGAAAAGAGCTAAGGAAATAAGCACAACCAAAACAAGGGATAAACATGGATATAAGTCTTAAGTCTTAACCCTTTTTCCACTCTTACCATAATAGGGTGCGTTTGGATAGGTGTGGGAAGAAGTAAAAAAGGGAAGAAGTATTGGGAAGTGTGTAATTTTGTGAAGAGTTTGAATTGTTTATAATTTTTTTTCTTCTTCTTCATTCTTCTTCTTCTTTCTTCCAACAATCCAAACACTCCCATAGAGAAGTGCTTTCCTCATGCCTCCGGTTCGAGATTCACTCCTATTTAGACCAAAATACTCTTTGAATTCCTCTATTTTTCCTAAGGCGTTGTATCTCTACAAGACATTCGAGTCATTTTTTAACCTAATGACGTGGATCTCTAAAAACAAGACGTGTATGAAGCAATTTTCCTTTCTATAGAGAGGCGGTATAAGAAATAACATTTTTATCCTCTTTTCTCTATTCTTAGGGTGCGTTTGGATAGGTGTGGGAAGAATGGAAAAAGGGAAGAAGTGAGAAAAAGTATTGGGAAATGTGTAACTTTGTGAAGAGTTTGGATTGTTTATAATTTTTTTTCTTCTTCCTTCATCTTCTTCTTTCTTCCAACGATCCAAACGCACCCTTAGTGCAACCAAATACACCCCTACCATTTTATCTTTTATATTTCGATAAATTTAATATTGCTACGTCTACTAAATGAAAACATTCAGAACTATTAAAGCCTTCAACCGGAAAAAAAAAAGAAGAAAGAAAACCATGCATGGAATATGAACCAAAATCATTAAACAATGGTAACTTGTTTTAAGAAAATGCTTTCACAGAAGTAGCACTGCCGTCTATGGAAACTCACGTGTGCCAATGACGAGAGCCATGTGGCTTGTCCTTTTTGACTTCGCTTTATTTCTCACTTTTTTCTATCATTCATCAGTTACGGTCCTTGGATTTGAGCTGGCGGTCCCAAAAATATTTCTCTAAATCAGAGTTTACTTATTAAGACTAATAATTTTTAGTAAACTACTTCAAAATTTTGCATCCGTGCGACTCAAGATATCAGTATGGTCCGATAAAAATAATTGATATAAGGCTAAATTACTCCATTTGAATATAATTGAATGGCTCTTCTCTTTACTATTTAATTGACAATTTGACATTAAATTAGTATTGAGTCGACTTATTCTCATTTTAAAGAAAATAATGTCATAAATTCAAGTAGTACAAAATGGGAAAAATTGAGAGTGGAACACAACAGAGCTACAGCACTTAAAAAAAACGTAATAAAAAATAATATAAGGAATAGCACCGCGAGCTTGTGATATGTTTAATCTTTAGATACTACAAGTCGCCACAATTTGTTTATTTTTATTAATATTTCAAATATCTTATTGCAAATAATAAACTTGAAAAATCTACTTTGTTTTGCATTAAAATGTTACATTTAAATAGAAATATCTACTCTCTCGATCTAGCATAATGCATATTCCAGAAATATGCATGCGTATGTATACTAGTGACGTATAAATAATACAATAACTAAATTCTCGATATTCTTATTTTAAAATATTAAGGGAAAAACTTATGACAATTTGTAACCACATAATTGTTCCAGCCGATTTTTTTCAGTAGGATAAATTAAATGCAACTTTTTTCTGTTTTATATATAGTCTCATTTTTTTTTTTAGAAAATAATCCACATTAGTAATCTGTTCCAACTCAAAATGGTACAATTTATCACCACATAATAAGCTGTTTCACTCCAGTACTTCTGATGATACCTTCAAACTTTAAGAGAGCTGGTATAATTTTCCTTTTTTTTTCAGAGAAACGATTAAGTCCTTTAATTTTAAATATTTATGAAAAAATTTTCAGTCAAAATTTATATCCATGACCTTCACTTAAAATACATTACCAAAAGCGGATATAATTATTTGTCTAGAAATCAGTCGCAAGCAAATCAGGTCAAAAGGATGAAAGTTCAATTCCAAATTTTGGTTTTTTTAAAGGAAATTAAGAGTCGAGTCTAAAAGCAGATCCAATCCAATAAAAAACAGATCACGGACAGCTTAGCTGGTTTTGACTATCCAATTATCGGATTTCCAGTAGAGTAAAAAAGTCAACATTATTAGAGAGAGATAAAGCCCATACACATCCACTGCAATGATATTAGGAGAACATAAGTTGACTCTTTTAAAAAAACCTGTTATGCACAAGAAGTCAAATGTATATTTTCTATTAATAACGTCATGGATCTAGAGCATTTTGATCAAACGAAGTCAGTTTAACGATTGTAATTAATTTTTCACCAATCTAGAGTGTTACTGCATAGTTCGAATTTATGGAGCATAAAGCCTCCACTTATGCCGCTTAGAGGCAGAGAATATATTATGAGGCAAGGGGATCCTTTACAAAACTTAATTTGACTTTATATTAGGGTTAGAATTCATTAATCATTTTATTAATGAATTTTGAAATTTCCAACAAATTATAGCTAACTTTAAATTTGACATCTGAAATCCGACCTATGTTATTTTGATTGTTTATAATAAGAAATGATACTCGATCTATGTCATTAAAACAATGATAACAGTGTTACAATTTCTATCGATCAAATTAACTTTGAAAGTCATATAGTTATTTATATTTAACGCCATTGATAAAATGTTAGATAATATTCATATTGCATAGCTTGATTCCGTAAATCATGTTTAAACTTACGTCTTATACTTGATTAAATTAATTTATCAAGCTTGTCAACCGTTCATTCTTCCAAGTAAATCAGAATGTACATGATATGGATGTCTCTATTAGACAACAGCATATTAAACTACACAATTAACATGTCTTATTAATATTTTTTTGTCCATCCATGGACTAATGATTTGCGCCATCGTTTTCTATTGTAGACACGGATAATATGTTTTTGAGGGTTCCCCTACCTAACATATAATACAAGAGAAGGATATTGTAAGAAAAATACGAGAGAATAAAGAAATAATATGAGATTATATGTTGGCAGAAAGGATACAGGCAAGCATTACAATAATATCAGCAGTTAAGAATAACGAAGTAAAATACACAAAAAATGTATTAACACCACAAAGTGATAATACCGTAAAATTACAATATGCAACTTTTATTGCCTTAAAATCCTATTTTACAGAGATTCAGCATGCCTCATTTTCTACATGGCAACAGCCAGCACCAAATCTTCACCCCTTCAGTATTCTTCTTGAAGTTAAGGGTTGTTTCAACTACAAGTAAACCGGCACAACACAGAAAATACATCAGATACATTAATCTACAATATTGGACTATAGTACAGACGTCAGATAGCATGAGCGTATGTTGTTACTTGTTAGAAATGAAGATTCTCATAACGAACAAACTTGTGATTTATACCCAAAAAATATCTCAGAAAAAAAGATGACTTTTTTCTCCCCCTTTCTGGGATTAATCATCTGAAACTAGTACTAGTTCTAACCTCTCTGCACATTCATGTCAATACCGTACAGAAATCAGCACAATATTTTAACAGTAGAGAATAACACTTACCAGTCACAGCCAACAACTGACAACTGCTTAGCTTCATTAACAAGACTGCATACTTCATGCAGCTTCATACCAACCACCTCAGACAAACAGATGCTATGCTCCTCCAAATCAAACAGTGTTAGCGCCACACACTTCCTCTGGCACAAAATCACCTTCAACTTCTCAATTACCAGACTTAATTTTCCTGAAACCTCATCCAAAACACCTCGCTCCTGTAGTAGCGACTCCTCCCACAACCTAATCTCTGCATTTTTCAGTTCCACCTCAAAAATGACCTCCTGATAATCAGGCAGCAGCTTCTCCAATTGATCTCTCACTTGTCCACCAGCAGAAACCATAAGCCTCGTCTCCTCCACTATTCCTTCAAGATGCCGCACCAACAGCGAACAGCTGCTCATCAGTACATTAAGGTCTCTGATCTTAGTCTCAATCCCCTCCCTTGACTTCGTCAAAGTCACAATTTCCTTTCGCACAACACCCAATTGCTCCCTCAGGAAATTCATCTCGGCCACAAGCTTGGTTCTCTGCATTTCAGAATTGAGGAGGTCGGAGGCTCTCAAATTGTTGACCTCAAACAAAACCTTCTCTGATTCCTTTTTAAATTCCTCAGCACTTTTCAGGCTCGTTTTAAGGGTTTCAATTTTATTTTTTAGTTTAGATTCATTCTCACGTGCCTTTTTATAAGCTGAGTATATTTCCGCCTCGCGATTCTTTAGGGATCCAAGTTCTTTCTCCTTCTCTATAAGATAGGCATTAAGTTCAACCATCTTCTCCATGGCAACAGTTTCTCTCCGTTCAAAGTAGCATGCTTTGGAATTTGAGACCTCCAGTTGGGACACTAGACCAGAGAATTGGTTCTCCAACTCCACTCTCTTCCTTTCTTTCTGATGGAAAACTGATCTGAGCAATTGGAGGCTTTCTTCTCTTGGCTCTATACTTTCACTTGCTGATTTTACTAGTGTTGATAACTCATCTATCTCAGAGCTGGCATCCTCTATCAATTGCATGTGCCCAACTGCCTTGTCAGTAGACAAAAGGTTGTCCAGTACCAGCTCCAACTTGGTTCCAACAAGTTGTCTTGTTTCCTTAGAGATATCTATGCACATGTCAGCATCTTCACCTCTAGCTTTTCTCAAAACATTACTCTCATTTCTCTTCTCCATGTCCTGTACCAGCTTTCTCAAATTATCTGTCTCGTCTGCCACACTCTCCCCTCTCTCCTTCATCTCCTGTACCAGTCTAGCCAAGTCATCTCTTTCATGCATAGCATTCTCATATAGACCCAAGAGCTTCTCATTCTCCTGGTACATTTCACGCACTTGAACCTCCAAGTTTTCAGTGCCTCCTCTTCTAGTGTCTTCCATAATTGCACTCAGCTGCAATTTCAGATCCTCATTCTCCTTGGCTAATGAAATTGTTGTTTCATGGGCCTCAGCCTCTCTCTGACTAGCTGCAGCTATTGCATGCACCATGGCCTTTAGCTCCAATTCAGGATCTGAGTCCTCCTGCTTTAAAATCAGTGAAGATTTTGCTTCCTCTAGCTCATTTGTCAGTTCCTCAACACGCCTAAATCCAAAAGAAAAAGGAAAGAACAATTTAGCATTGGAAAGGGAAAAACTAATTTAAGGTGGTTGTACAATTGTTATGCTTTAGAAACTGGATATAAGTTATCTTAGCAATTTGCTGAAATAACATAGCTAAAATGCTTTGAACAGTATGATGGAGAACTTAGCAGAAATAGAGAAAATTTCAAACAACATGCCAAAACATACCGGTAGTTCAAAATAATAAGAGAATTAGAAAAGTGGGAGGTACCTCTCCAAATGCCCATTTGCTTCAAGTGCAAGATTTAACTTCTTGCGTAAAGAGTCAATCTCGTGCTCATTCTGAATAGCCTTCAAAAATAAATAGATAATATATCAGCATACACAGGTACATCACGTAAGGTGACAATTGATACAAGTACCTTTGAAAAAATAGAAAAGAACTTTGTGTATTAAAACCTGTATGCGAAGGAACTCATTCTCCTCGTTAACAGCTGACTCCAAAGAAAATGAATTGCTCTGGGTTAAAAAAAAACATTGGCATTTAAGCAAAAGAAAATAGGGCTCTCTCGTTTGGATAATTAGTTTTCTTTGGATGCTTACAATTTTATGTTAGAAGATGCTTGCGAAAGCCACAAATTTTTACTTGGTTGTTATACAAAATATGACAAAAGTTTAGAAAGAGGCGGGTTCTGCTGAATTTAACCTGGCCAAAGAAGGGATCTTTCTCGTGCATTAGTTTCCAGTCCAAAGCTTCCAGTAACTGAAAGATAAGCACACATACTTAAGTAGAGAAGTAAATATGGCTTTTCTGTGTGTGTGTGTGTGTGTGTCTCAGAGAGAGAGATCTAATATGGATAAGTGAAGACCTTGTCTTGTAACACAGTGATTTGCTCATTCAATCTTTCTCTTTCTCCATCATCAACAAAGGAATGCAGCCTGAAATCACAATGTATGAGAGAATTAATGAACAAACTTTCCAATGCACTTATTGTTTCTTGTGGCACAATTCTCAACTTCATCCAATTATCATAATTTTTTTCATCATTTTTTACGAGTGAAATTTTCTGCAAAATTAGTTGTTATAATATATCTGTAACAAAAAGATACAGCGAAAGGCTTAGTTGTGGTTGTTGTAAAGATACAGCAAAAGTGGGTATAAAACAGATCTAACTTCAAATTACTTGTATCTATAAAAGAGTACAGACCATTTTCCTACAATAAGATTAAAAAAAAGTATAGATTTCTTTAACAACAATGTTACTGCCCACGACCTTAGCTTCAAATGAAATATAGAAAGGGAGAGCAAGGAAATGAGACTCCATAACAAGTCAGAACACAGGAACAACAAGGTACATGCGTACACATGCCATAAAGTGACCAGATTGGGCCGGAATTGTCAGGGCACGTGAATATTTTTACATGTCATGCACACTGCAACATGAGTCATATGGTCCTGTTTATTTATCAAAAGGCAATGAATGCTGGAATCCAAAATATTAAAAAAATTTCCAACGGTCACTCGAAATAAATTTGAGCCCCTTGTATTAAAAAAATTGATACAACACAGACAGGAGGCTCAAAACAAGGTATGGGATGCACAGACTTGTCAACACCAACAGCACTGGTGCAGTGGTGCTGGCACTTTTGGGTTCTGATCAGCATCAAGGTGAGGAGTCTTATGAAGTCAACCAACTCAACGAAGAACAAGAATGAAAATACAGGCAGGTTCAATCATATATTTACAATTAGAAAGAGTACAGATACAATTGGAGGGGAGGAGGGGGGCTGAACAATATCCCCCCCCCCCCCCCCCCCTAATCCTAAGATTGGCACATTTCAATATATCAATTGGTTATGACACATAACGTTTTAAGAATACTATGTACAAGATAGTACCTACCAATTAGAGTTGCTACTTTTGGATTCTTCAATAAGATAATTGGAGTTTAAGGACATTTCATTCATACACTTTTTTAACTCAAACTGCATAACGACTGTTACTTAGCAAGAAACTATTAGTTGGCATTTTATAGCAAATAGAGGGCTTGAATGTGATAAAAATAAAAGGAATTTGTATAAACCTTCTGATCTCTTCTTTTAGCTGCAAATTTTCCATCGCAAAGCGAGTCACTTCAGGATTGCGGTCTAGCTGTTTCTTGAGAATTTCTATCTCTTTACGAAGCTCTTGATTCTCTAGTGAGAGGTGAGACTCAGCTGATAAATTGGCCGAAGCAACAGCTTGTAATCTTTTAATGCCTTCTTCACGAAATCGCAGCCTCATCTTCAAACTTCTCACCTCCTCTGTCCTTTGAGAAGCCTATAAAAAGTATATGAACCATCAATTCATTCATACACCAAATAATTTCACGTTAGATAGAAACATTAATTGTAACAAACCAGCTCCTCAGCAGTGTGCCTAGCTGCTTCCATGGCTCTAAGAGAGGCTTCTTTTTCTTGATCTCTTCGAAAAGCAGCAACTAATGCGGCCTCACATTCCTTCTTCTAGATTTTATTCAAGTAATTAAACATGAAAAAAAATTTAGACAAATGTCAAATATTGGCAAAACAGGTTCATTCTTTTCACCAATTTGGCATTTGTAAGAATTTGAAAAGCTGGCTCAAGTAACATGGTTTGACTGTGGCATAAATAAGTCTACAAATGTGTGATAGACACAACAGATTCAGGGTTGAATCCAAATTCAAATAGGATGGATAAAAGCAAGAAAAAACAATAACCTGAGATAGACGTTTATCAAATGTCAGAGGGCTAAATGATCCCTGACTTCCATCCAGTTTGAGAATTCCAGGAGACTCAAGCACAGAACATGAGGAATCATTATTCACCAAACCTCTTAGGTGCCTCAACTCTTTCTGCATGAAAATGAAGCCAACTCAAAAATATCACCCTTCTTGATCCAGAGCAAATAAAATTATGAAGTACAGGAAAAAGACTATCAGAATGGATCTCCCTTGTGATTTTCTCATACACTTTTCTTAATGCCTGATATTTCATCCATGATCGGGGATCAACGCCCAGAGATTAAAGACAACCATTTGCACCCAATAGGCATTTTTCCAACCATAGCATTCTAGAGTGACAAAAAGTATGTCGGGTGTGTCCCAATACTAGTGGTTCAATAATATCTGAAGATTCTCTTGAGAAAAAAATAATATTTGAAGATAATATAGTAACCTTCAATTGTTGGATTTGCAGTCTCATGCTAAGCACATCACCAGATGCATCTTCATTAATGATGGCCTGAAAGGAGAAATAAAATTCAAAATATGTGATGGCTAGAAGAAAGAAGTGAGCACAACAACTACGTTACAAAAATCCAATACTCACATTATTCTTGATATACTTGGCACGTTGTGCAAATTTCAAAGTGCTTAGTGTCTCCAATGCACAGCTAAAACAACAAAAACAGTTAATAAGAAAGATCAAAATTGATTTGAACTTATGTACAAGTGCAGTTTAGCTATAGTATTTACCAATAAGAGGGACTTATGTTTGCAATCATAAGAGTTTTTGAGTTGCCTCCAAGTGAATCCTGGAAGTAAAAGAAAGTAGCAGTTAGTAACTTCAAAATAATTCGCTAAGAAACGTAGGCATCCAGAATATGCAGAAAACGCTGGAGTGATATCCTCTGCAGCGCTGCCCTCTGCAGTGGTCTCATCACGACTGTCCGATCAATGATGGATGCCCCTTGACTAATATTGAGATTTGTCGAGATTCATGTGGCCCTTTAATATTAATCGTCAAGATTAGATCAGAACGGTCACGATGAAACCACTGCAGAGGCTACTCATCCACGTTTTTTGTATACTTTTTTTGGAAACAATTAAAGCTCATACACAACTTCATGATAATACTGGGTTTTACTTCTATCTTTCTATAAATAGCTAGTTCTATTTCATTAAATATTCCTATTCCAAATTAAAATTGAAAATTTCCTAATGTAAATCGTAAATTTGGTACCTGAAGAAGAAATGTCAATTTGGAATCTCTGTAAGGCACATGAACAGATTTCTTATTTGAGACCAGATTCATAATGACAAGGCTGTCAGTGTGAGTTCAAAACAACTGTTAGTACCAATAAACATATTTGCAAAAAAAGGAAAAAAAAAAAGTGAAAAATTGTCTTGAGGAAAAAGAAGTCAGCAAGCAAACCCTAATGTTGACAACGATTTGTTGATGTTAGTAGCTTCTTTCAAACGTTCACCTTCAGCACCAGAGCTCTTTTGCCTGAATATCAATTTAAACAATAGATATTATCACCAAAAAATATAACATTATATTAAATGCTAGATATGTCTGTTGCTACTATAGACAGTGACGCGATATGTGACAGACAGATCAAGCAAGATCAATGTTCCATTTTAAGTTCAATTAATAAGTTGGAATCAAAAGAAAATCTTATACAAAATTTTGTCTTTAAGTTCCATATAAAAGATTAAAGACATTTAATGAGCATCCACATGTAAAGAAACGTTCCTAAAGGACTAGACATTTCTTACCTCTCCGAACCAGCAAGATCAACGAGATTCAACCGAGCAAATCTACGATGTATTATCCCTTGAATCTCCCACTGAAAGTGCACAATAAAGAGTGGCATTTAACATATTAGATGGAGCATGCTTTAGCTACGACTAGCTGCGCACAGATTAATAAACAAATAACAAACTTGTGATTTTATTTTATTTCATACCTTGCTCTCAATAATGCATGTGAAGATACTATGGGATCGGCTGCTCGCACGGTTCATATTTGTAGCTGCAACCTTCCGATTTGCTGCACCCTATTGGAGAAAGAAAAAGTGCACCAACAAAAGATTAAACTAAATGACAATTCAATTTGAATATTAATTTAGAAAGAATCATCTATGTTTTTATGATGAAGACACATTTCATTGTATTCAAAGCAAGAAACATATAAGGACCTGAATTAGTTGCTGCATTGAATCTCTAGCACTCGAAACTGTAACTTCAGTTAAGTTTTCGACATGAACTCCCTTTTTTAAGTCTTCTCTTATCTGCAAACATGAAACTCATTCTGAAACATTTTCTCTAGTAAAAGAACAAACGATGAAAAGTTTTTCTGTTGTTTATGAAAAATATAGTATTCTAGGAAATCCAATCAGCAAGCAAATAGGAAAGTCCGAAATTAGGGAAAGGTTGCCATTTGACAATTGCACTAACACCACTACAAATAATAATTACCAGCATGTTTGCTCCTAGGAATTTTACAGTCAATCACAGTAGTTCTCTTTCTGTCATTATTTTATTTTTTCTTTTTAACAACACAGTGGACTCATAAAATAGTTGGATATCTGCTATAAATTGTATCAGTTTTATTTTCCTAATCATTTCATTTTATCTTTCTTTATATATTTAATATTGGCTATTTTAATTGCATATACTGACTCTTAGGAGGCAAAACTGGTTGAAAAGCTTTTTATAAACTATATTTATAGTTAAACTTGTGGAAAACTTTCCTAGAAATTAAACATACATTTTTAGATAACATAAAATGTGACCATTTTAGTTTGACACAGCAAAAGAGTAAAACAATATGATAATAACTATCTAAAACAGTTTTAATTGTTTACCTGCAAATTAGTTGATGTAGGATCAAGCAGATCAAAAATCTGTTCATTATATATTTCCAGGAAAGAGCACTTGCACGTAAACTGCAATTTTTCTCCATTCCGGATCTCTTTTTCCTGCATATGCAACATTAAGGAAAGATAAATTCATATACTATACCAAGATAGAATAGCATGGTAATTGTACTGTACAAATTCCCAAGATTGTAATTAGCAAACTTGGGCAATCTTATACTTATCTATTACTCTTTTGATGCAATCAGGCAACCTAATAACACCAAAAAGATACAATATACAATTATTCCTCAATTCAATCTCTTCTTGACTTAACTTATGTAACTATGCCTTCAAAAGGCTTGCCTTAGGTCACACTAGCTTCAAATAAAAATCCTCAACATTTAGCAAAGAACCAAGGATGACCAAAAAAACCTAAATGTATTTTTTTCTTTCAAAAATATAAAAAATTAAAACCTAAAATTTAGTCAAAATGATAACTAAAATAGTATCAGTACAATATCATCCACAACGTGTCATTACCAGTCAGACCAAAAATAATGTTGGAATAAGAAATCCTCAAGTTCTTTGCTTAAGATGACAGAAAAACAGCAAGATGAATGAATAAACAAAGCGTAAAGTTACCTTTTGAATTCTGTGAAAGAGGTACTCAAAAACACGAGGTGTCATTCCACAGTTTGTATTGTGTCTTCTAGTTCCATTCTCTATATCACCAAGCATTGTGTGGGTCTTCCCACTTCCCGTCTGAAAAAAAAAAAACCAAGTTCACAATGCTAAGGATCTCTGTTATTTTAATAAAACTCTCTCTCTTTGATAAGTCTAGAACTTTTGTCACTCATTCAAGGATATAGTGCCAGCTCAATTACAAATAATATATGTTCAGAACTGATCATGGAACAAAAAAGCAATCTTGCCTATTCATTAATAATAGAAAAGGTTGATCCCTGAACAAATACACAATTTAGCAATTAAATTCCAATAAAGACAAGACAAATGGATAGCAAAAAAGAAAAAGGAGCAGTCATGCATAAATTAAATTTGAGAGTTGCCATATTTGCTTTATATAGCTAAGATGTATGAATTAATAATTTGAACATTTAATAAAGTTATGAATGAACAGCTAAGAATTAAGCGAGCTATAACAACAATAATTACCTGACCATATGCAAATATACAACTATTATAACCAGCCATGCAATTGTCAACCATTGGTACGCCAGCCACCTTAAATAACTTTTCCTGTTAAGTAGTGAGCAATCACATATATCAGTCTCAGAGACTTCTCAAGAAAAAAAAGTTAATTTTAAGAACTAAGAAACAGTATATTTAGTACTATTTAGAATGCCATATTGAATACAAGTTGGGTAACTCCTCATCTAAGGTCTCTGGACAGGAACCAATTTGTTTTTTTTTTGTTTTTTTTTTTTTGTGTAGAGAGAGGGCTATACTAGCATTTTAGTTAAGTTTGGGTGTTGGGTCAATTCTGAAGACGTGCAGCTGCTTAGTCATTATTACACATACAAATATGAATAGAGCCAACTATTTGAGCTCCTTGTTATGTTTGCCTATCTCTATCGTGTTCAGCAAGTTAAAAAACTGAACCTCTAATCAGCTCTATCCCCTTCAGAGGGAGACTAGAGGAGTCGAATAAAAAAGAAAAGGGAGGGAATGGAAGTTGGAACATGCTTGGTTAAGGTATGTATTTAATTTGCTACTGACATTCTGCCAAGACTTCATTGGCAAAGTTGCCAGCTGTCCAATTCAGTGTTAATTTCAGCTGGTTATAGTGCTGGTACCAGTTTCCTTTTACTGTTGCTGCATGCAAGGTGTTTGCAGTTTGTCTAGGGGAGCTAAGTTTCCGGTACTGGCATGTTTAGACTGGTTTAAAGATTTCTAACATAGTGTCATTCATTCAGATTGCTTCAAAAGCTCTTCCTCACTCTAGTCATAAATTACTTTCATGTTCCAAGTTTTATGTTGTGTCCACTAATCTCTAAATCTGAAAACCTAGATAGGCTAGATTACCTCGAATATTGCCTGGTACTGATTAAAATTTCAGAGAATGAAGAATACTTTAAAAAAAAGCTTCTTAAATTAGCAACAGCACAAAAATACCTGAGTGACCTGCTCATCAGCAACCAGATCAAATGTGAAACGAGACTCTGGATGCCCAATCCATGTGACCGACTGGCAGCTGTCTTGCCTGACGCATACATTATTGCCTTGTTGTGAAATTTCACCACTATTCAAAGGTCTGATCCTAATTATAACCTTTATTTAATAAAAAAAATAAACAAGCAGGGAGAGAATGTTTTGTTAGAACTTAGAAGTTAAAATCCCATTCCTGACCACAATAATTGTATAGGAATAGTTAAATCAAGCAAATAAAGGGCAAATCTCAGTGAGAGCAAGGAAGCAAGCCCGCCTTCCCAACCTCTCCAGAAATTTCACGATAAACCAGTTAAAATCACAAATTAATGAAACTAGAAACAAATTCAGTACCTGTATGTTGTTTTCCTTCCAGAAGGAAGGATCTTCGTTCAAATCGAAACCTCCAGATTGAGAGCTACCATCGTTTACCTCGGGATCCAAGCTCTCCATCGAAACTGCGTCAGGAATTTCGAATTGGATGGATCTAGGGTTTCAGAGAGCAAGAGGAAGAACGAGAGAAATGAGAGGGAGAGTAAAAGAGAGAGGAGCTGAGAAGTGAGAAAGCAAGTAGCAAACTCGGGAAGTGGAGTTTTAAAGCGATCTAATTCTTTCGATTTGATCGGACGACGGAGTTTCTCTCGATTCAAATTTCAGTACCGTTTCGAAAAGCGAGCCTCGGGGTTGGCAAATTATCAGATGGACCTGGCGCACAGATTCGATTCCGCTGATTTTGGGCCCGCATTGGTGCGTGAGTCCGTGAGCCGATTTAGATACTATGGTTTAGATCGTATTTTTCACGAAAGTCTTGGATTAAAACTTTCCTCAAGAGAGAAAGCTGTATCCAGCATTTTTAAGAGATTAACGGTAATATATTGCGAGTATTGAAAATATCTCTTTAATAATCACAATGGTGATGGATAACTACGTAGATTAGATTTTTCAGGAGCGATGAGCGAGGCGATCGGTGGAGCGGGCGTAGTAGTGGCGGCGACCACGATTGATGCGATTCAATCGGCTATTACTTCTCTTGCTCAGGCGGTGCAACAACTTCTCCCAACTCCAAATGGTCAGACCAAGCATTCGGCTAATAGTGGGGCCCAGGTCAAGAACACACCCAAGATCCCGGTGGGGACATCTGAACAAGCACCTCACTCAAATCCTGCAACTGGAGCGTGGAGTAATGGAGCGCCGCAACTGAAGAGTGGGGTCCCCACATCGACAACTGGAGACTCTGGATTGAAAGAGGCTGGAGACGAAAAAAGAGCAGCCCAGCAACGAGCTCATAAAATTCTTGCAAGAATTACTCAGAGTAAAAAAGTTAAAAAAAGAGGTTGTTTCCGATGCGGCGAAATAGGACATCTCGCCGACGAGTGTCACAGTTCCCTCACCTGTTTCGCGTGTGGGAAGGTTGGCCATAGATCGAGCAAATGCCCTAAGATTCTTGAAAAGCGAGAGACTATAAAACCTACTTCTTCTTCCCCAAATACAAATCCTGCTCCTACACTTTCAAACCCTAGATCTGACATCGACAGCTTCACCTCTGAAATAATGGCAATTGACGAGATCCTTCATCTTGAGGAGACTCCGCTTTCTCAGTCTCTTGAAGCGGGGTTCAAGCATAGTGTGATACTGCGTGATCCGACTCCGATCGGAAGAGATCGGATCCTGGCAGCTCTCAGGCTGATTGCACCTCAGTTTTTCTGGAAGGTGGCGACATTCAAGGAGGGGGAGGTGATTGTTGATGGACCTGATTGGTGGAAAGCGAAAGCATTGAAGAAAGAATCGGTCAAAATTGAAACCGAATGGTTAGGAGTGAGACCTTGGCATGAGTTTCTTGATGGTGGTCTCAAGCTACGCAGTGTGTGGATTAGGGTCTTGGATTTCCCAAGTAAGTTCTGGTCCCCTGCAGAGTTTGAGAAACTTGTGAAAGGTTTTGGTACGATCTTGGAAATTGATCGTGGTACTTTGGAGCTAATCGATCTGTCTGAAGCAAAGATTAGAGTGGGTGTAACTGATGTTCGTAAAATTCCTGCTGGTAAAGAGGTGATCTATCCAACTGGTGATGGTGAGAAAAGGTGGAAGAGAGTAAAATTTGTGATTGATACTCCAGTTGAACTTCCTTCTGGTAAGAACAAGCGGCGTCGGATCTGGGTCAAGAAAGGAGGTGAAAATTCACATAAAACCTCTGTTACCGATTCTGACCTTCCTGAGAATACTGATAATAATGAGAACAAGGGAGACGATGAGGAGCTGGTGGATTACGATGGCGATTGGGATGAGGTGTATGAAAATGTTGATGAAGAGATTGTTATGGAGGAGAATGTTGAGATTCACAAGGAAATAAGAGATCTGGAGACAATTACAACCATGGTGGTGTACAACCCTTTTGAGATTCTTGCAGAAGATAAGAGCAATGATCTAGACTCTGGTAAGGGATCAATTGATGCCTCAGTTGATACAGAGTTGGTGAAGATAGTAGAATCAGAAGAGTTGGAAGCTGGTAAAGGTGCAGATACGGAGTCTGAATATTCTGTTCCGGCTTCGCATCCTGATGAGGCAAAGATGATGGTAGCTCATGATATGATGCCTGAGACACGTCAGAGCTTGCGTCAGAGGCTTAAGGGACCTGAGATACCAGTTGCTGTCAAGGCTGTGCAGAGGGCTAAGGAGAAAAACTTGGAGAAGCCAGTTGCTGGTAAGTGTTCTTCTCTAGATAAGTTTCCTTTTCATGATTTGACTGATGAAGAAGTGATGAATTTGTTTGATTGCTTTGGGGTCTGTCTAGCTGATAATATATCTGATAGGTTAGAACATGTTAGATTTTTGAGATCATTGTCAAAACAACAATTCAATTCTGCTGTTGATGAGATGAATTACAAGATTCAAAACGGGGCTAGATTTTCAAAAAAAAGATAGAGATAAAAAAGTTCGATTAGATATGATAATAAGCGGGGTCAAATCCATTTGTCCATGAAGATACTATCATGGAATGTGAGGGGTCTCAGAAAAGGGAGTAAGAGGAAGTTCCTTTCTGAGATTATTAGAGATAAGCATATAGATATAGTAGGGTTACAAGAAACTAAGAAGGAAAAGTACTATAGGAGATTTATTTACTCTTTCATACCTCATTCTTATGATTTGATCTCTCTTCCTGCTATTGGGACAGCAGGGGGTATTTTAGTGGCTTTTGATTCAGATAAGTTTTTAGTTTTGGGTTCTTTGTCACAAGATTATGCAGTTTCTTTGCTTTTGAAGGATAGAAGGGATGGTTTTATATTTGGAGTGTCGGTGGTCTATGGACCAACCAAATACAGACTGAAACCTAACTTCTTTTTTAGTCTGATGGAATTGAGGCAAAAATGGGCTGGACCTTGGATTATTTTTGGGGATTTTAATGCAATAAGATACAGATTTGAGAAGAATAGTCCTCATTTTAACATCCCAGGGGCCACCATGTTTAATAATTGGATTGAAGATAATGATCTCATGGAACTTCCTCTGGTTGGACAAAAATATACTTGGTCCAATAAAAGAGAAGTGCCATGTTTAGCCCTCCTTGATAGATTTCTCTTTTCAATAGATTGGATTGATCATTATAAAAATTCTTCAGTCTCAACCTTACCTAGATACAAGTCAGATCACTCTCCTCTAATTTTATGCACCGATGGAGAACTACCTAGCTCTAATATTTTTAGAATAGATAGAACTTGGTGTGAAGATGAAGATTTCCAGAGGTTAGTCCCTAGATGGTGGCAAAATTTGACAGGTTCTATAGGACTAGCTAATCAGTGGTGTGCAAATATGAAGCACATGAGACAAAAAATTAGAGGATGGGCTAAAAATCATTATGGTGAGATTAAAAGAAGGAAGAACTCTCATTTACTTGAAATTGATCAACTTACAAAGATACAAGAGATGAGAGCTTGGTCTCATGATGAAGATATAAGATATCATGAGACTGTGCAATCTTTAGATGCTATTTATGAGGAAGAACAAACATATTGGCATCAAAGATCCAAGATCCAATGGATCCTACATGGTGATAGAAATACTAGATATTTTCATAGGATAGCCACCATTAGAAAGCACAAAAATTTAATTCTAGGTTTAGAAATTGATGGTGTTTACACAAATGAGCTGAGAGAGATAGAAAACCATGTGATTGACTTTTATAAGCAGCTTTTTGGTGTGCAAGGAGTTAAGTTGGCCAACCTTTCTTCTCATTTTTGGTCTGATCAACAAATGATTACTGATTATGAGAATGAATGGCTTACTAATCCCTTCACAGAGGAGGAAATTAAACAAGCTTTGGATAGGTCAGGAGCTGATAAAACTCCAGGACCTGATGGATTTACTTTTCTCTTCTATCAAAAAAATTGGGAAATTATAAAGAATGATATTGTTTCCTTATTTGATGCTTTCTACCATCAGAGATTAGATGTAGCAAGGCTAAACAGGGCTATGATTTGTTTAATTCCCAAGAAAAAAAAAGCTCTGGACATTAAGCATTTTAGGCCAATCAGTTTGATCAACTGTGTTTATAAGTGGATCACAAAAGTGTTGACTGATAGGCTAGTTGTTGTCCTGGATAGACTCTTAGATCAGTCACAAGCTGCTTTTATCAAGCAAAGATTTATTTTGGACAATGTGTTGTGTGTTAATGAGATTGTGCATTCAGCTAAAAAAGATAAGGAGGCGGGAGTAGTGTTAAAAATTGATATGGAGAAGGCCTATGATAGGGTTAATTGGGACTTTTTAGAAGAATTGATGAAGGTAAGGGGTTTTAGTCCACTTTGGATAGATTGGATTAATTCTCTCTTACATGGTGGTCAAGTTTGTGTCAATTTGAATGGCTCTCCTACTCCATATTTTGAGGCCAAGAGAGGCTTAAAGCAAGGAGACCCCCTCTCTCCTTTGCTTTTCAATTTGGTGGCAGATTGCCTCAATAATATGATTAAAAAGGCCAGACAACAGGGTTACATTAGAGGATTAGGACCTCCAGTGGACAATGAGTATGCTTTGATTAATCTCCATTATGCAGATGATACAATCCTCTTTTGTCAAGCCAATGAACATATGCTGCAAACATTGAAATGGGCTTTTATTGGGTTTGAAGCTCTTTCAGGGATGAAGATTAATTACCATAAGAGTGAAGCCTTTGCAATTAATATATCTGAAAATAAGTTGCAAAGATTGACTGATCTTTTTGGTTGTAAAATTGCTCAATTTTCCCTTACTTATTTGGGACTCCCTATTCATTGGAAGAAATTGACAGTTAAGGATTGGCAGTTAGTTCTTGAAAAATTTCAAACTAAACTCCAAGGTTGGCAAGGATCCCTTTTATCTTATGGGGGTAAAGTCACTTTAATTAAAAGTGTACTTTCAGCTTTGGCCTTATACATGTTATCCTTTCATTGGATGCCCGCTACAGTCCACAGAAAAATTGATAGCATTAGATCTAACTTCTTGTGGAACTCGGGGGAAAAGAAAAAATATCATTTGATTCATTGGCAGATGGTGTGCAGGTCTAAAAACCAGGGGGGCTTGGGTCTTTTAGATATGAGGGTAATGAATATCGCTTTACTTTGTAAGTGACTCTGGAGATTAAGAGATAATGACATTTCGGGCTGGTGGAAAGATATTCTCCAGCACAAATATTTTTCTAGTAGTAGACTAACTCAAGCCTCTTACTTTTGGAAAGCAGTAAGAAAGTTTGAATCTATTATGCAGATTAATTGTAAGTGTAAAGTAGGGAATGGATGCAATGTTAAATTTTGGTCTGATAAATGGTGCTCAGATATACCATTAAGAGTGAATTTTCCTAATTTGTATCAGATCTGTACTCTTCCTGATATTACTGTAGATAAGGCTTTGAGTGATGTCAGAAAACAGATTAAGTTCACTAGACAACTCTCAAGGGTGCAGATTAGTGATTGGAACCAACTTTTACAATTAGTTTATCAACATCAAATTTCAGATATAAACAATCAGGTTATTTGGTTAGAAAATTCAGATGGTAAGTTTACAACCAAATCACTTTATACTTGGCTTGAAAATTGTGGTTCTGTGCATATCCATGATAGGGTCATGTGGGACCTGAAACTGCCCATTAAAATTCAGGTTTTCCTTTGGCTTTTTAGTAAAGATAGATTATTAACGAAAGATAATTTGATAGTGAGAGGATGGGAAGGAGATCCCTATTGTTGCTACTGTGCCTCTATTGAATCTAGGGATCACCTTTTTTTCTCTTGTCCTCAGAACAGATTAATCTGGCATTGGTTTTTAAACCAGTTTCATGTTGTTTGTCCTAGGTCCTTAATAGATTTGAAATGCATAGCTGATGGTATTGCTAAGAAGGAGGCTTTTATACACTGGTGTGCTGCAATTTTGTGGGTTTTTTGGATCAATAGGAATAAAGTTTGTTTTAATAAAGATAAACCTCACACCCTTCATTCAGTTTGTGCAGTAATTACCCAGTTTATGGAGTACTGGCAAGTACTGTGGCCTCCCAAGTTGAAGGACAGCATTTGGAGTCTCAAACCACTACTGGACTCTCTTCCAATGCAACTGGTGGAAGGCAATGGAGAAGAGTTAGGCTCAGCTGAAGGCACAAGCAAAATGACAGTTGGAAATGATATGGAGCTGGATGTGTTCGGCTGCTTCCAGGGACTTATCACAGTTCAAGATGAACTTTGATTGCTTGCGTTGTCTAAATATTTTTTTTGATTTGTGTATTTGTTGGTTTGATACTTTGGATATTAGATAATAATGCTGCACCGGTACAGTAGATTTGGGGTACTGGTGCACAGTGTTTTTGTTTTGATTGGGTGCTATCTTTGATAGTGTTTGGATGTATCTGTAACTGGATTTCTTTTTCTTAAATGAAAAAGTGGTGGTTTCTGCCACTTATTTCAAAAAAAAAAAAAAACTACGTAGATTAGAGCTAAATTCCCGTAACAATAATAAAACTGTAAAAGAGTAAATATATTGTTGAGGGAGATTTAATATATTTTATTTTTACATCTATTTGTTTATGTTTTAATATTTTCTTTAACAACTTAGAGTCAAAATAAAAAAAATTAAAAAATACAAATATTTAGATATAACTACGTTATATTTTTATTTGATACAAAATTATAATATTTTCATATGTGTTTTTAATCTGCGTTAGGAGCTGGAATTGCTCAGGAAGAGTCCTGTTTACTCATTCGCTCCCCCCTTTTCTTAAATGACATAAATGTCCTCCATCTAGCGCTTAAAATTTTCTCAGACAAGATAAGAGAGGAGAGGGTATTTTGGTAATTTTGAGAATGATTGAGCAACTCTGGCGTGACAGATTCCGTTAGGAGCTTTGTCGCAATCCGAAGTGAACAATTTTACATTGTGATTGTGTAAGTTTATATTTCCATCAAATAGATATAAAAATATAATATTTTTATGTACCTCAGAGGATGTGATATAAACAATATATAGTGATTTATGTATTATTAGAATTTTTGTTTTTGTTTCTTGTTTTAAAATGTTCAGATATGATTAAAAAGTAAAAATTATAGATTATTAAATTTGCACAAGTAATCTTATAATATTTGGACTTATTATTTATTGTTTTGATTATCTTATACCGAAAAATTGAGACTAGAATTGTTGATTAAACACTTCGACATATACATGCAAATTGTTGTAAATCAACTCTTGATGTTTTGTACGCGTAGAAATAGATATTTAGTTTGTAGAATTAGTGAAAATGAACTTGAAATAAGACTATCATTGATTGAAAAAAAAAATGAAAATTCTGTTATAATAATCAATTTACTGTTGGTTTGCATAAGTAAAAGTAAATACTTCTGCGTAGAATTTACTCAAGAGAACATTTTATCTAGAATTGTTGATTAAACTTTTTGTTGTAAAAGAGAACATTTTATACAGAGAAATGCTAGAGTCCAAAATATTGGACGGATGGGCTTCGTCCAATACGATTGATTTCACATTTTTAAATTTCAAATGACCGATCCAAACCGTTCAATATGCTTTCTATATTGAAAACTTT